>JAWPHD010004612.1:0-183080 GCA_037043455.1 Cyrtodaria siliqua | reverse complement strand
CCAAAAAACGGTTTGCATTTCTCAGAGCTATACACTAGGTATGTTCTCTTCCATGGATGTATGCAACTGTTCTGTCTTTGTTAATGCAAGATGTTTAAATCGGAGGTATTGCATGTGCTGGCTAAAAACAGAAGTATAACCTGTCCGCACTTTAACTATATTCAAATTAAATACATTACAAATAGATCTCTATGTATGCTCGTACATATATATACTAATATAATTATAGCACGTGTGCTTTGTTTGATGTATTCACATATTCCCCCATCTCACAGCTCGATTTCCGAAATTCCTCCTTATTGATAATCTATTTCTGCAAAATGAAACTTTCCCGTTCGTTTTGGAATGTATAACATAACTTTGCTCATTATCAGATGTCTGATCTAGACTCAAAACACTCAGGAATATGCAAAAACTGTCTTAAATCACGGTCATGTTCAATTCCTGTCACGTGGATAAAAAATAAGGAACATATTTGCAAAGTCAAAGACTTAAAGAAGAACATAATTACAAAGTTATATTATTTAAGCGAACTAATGATATTAGTGTCAGAGCGGTGAGAAAATACTTCCGGGTCGTAGGATGCTAAAATAGTTCCACTGAAAAAAATCCAAAGTTTGTGTAATTTGCATGTGTTGTTCTCAAGATTGATTTTCATTTCACAGTTAAAATTTAACCTGATGTTAAAGTATTATGTCTGTCGTAATGAATAGTAAGTATGTTACTGTATTGTCCATAAGTATAACAATTACACATAACTTCCTATTATATCTAACTATTACATGTGTTGTTCAGTCGTAACGAAACAATTTATACAATATTAATAATGTTTTTCCCTTTATGATTTATTTGCCTCCTTGATGTTTCGAACCATGATGTGCTAGGTTACAAGTTCTTGCCGTAACCACTTGGCCACGGAACGCCTTCTAATCATTCCCATGTTCACACCTTTATGCAGGTATAATGCAAAGGGACGATACTCTAATGATGTAAGGAAGCAATTCAAAAACGTTTTTCTGACGTTTGACTATATTTAAATAGTGCATACCGCCAAAAGGTTGGGCACCGAAGCAATAAAGCCACATATCAGAGTAAACCCAAACCAAGTATCCTTTCGATATACGATTTTGTCACACTTGCCTTTGACGCAGATCCCTGAGATCACGGGTTTTAGTCTTTCGGGCACTACTGGGGTTATTCGCTGTATCTTTGGACAAAAAACGTCCCTTAGTCTTTCGTCGTTGGGAACGTAGCCCGGACGCTCGTTCTTCGAAGGAAATCCTCCAGGCCCGATATGAAACCACATCACTCTATTGCATAAGAGTGGTTGGAGGTTCACGGATTCCTATGTATCCTTCGATTCTCTCTGGAGCTGCTCGAAATAACATGTTATGTGTTGAGGAGACGTTAACCAACAATCAATTCAGTTGATCGGAATAACCCAGTTTAGATTCCTGCGTGCCAAGCATCGAGTTATATAATGCAACTGTGGCACTTACTTTGTAATTACAAAGTTGTCTTAGTGTGTGACCCACATTGTTGCCATCTTATATTCGTTGCAAATATCACTTTATATTATCACACTGGACGATGAATGGCACCGTCTGCGATGTTAACACTGATGCGATGCCTTAGCAACGCACTGGTTAGAGGTAAAATGGTAGATTCTGGTTCCATAGTACAGGAACATATTTATTTTTTTCATTTTGTTTTTGTCTCATTTTAATATTTCGCTGATACCAATGGTCTGGTGGAATTGTTGTATAATCTAATAACAGAAACCATTTGACAGATTGAGGCGTATTTTTGCTTCCGTGGTGTATAGTCAAAAAGTGCCTAATAAAAAAACGTTTCCCTACCTTACTAGTGATACAAAATGAGCACTTTTGATTGCTTTTTGTCCTTATTATCTATACCTCCTCCGAATGATGTATTGGGAACATTTATTAGTGTTTGTTTGAGATATTTAATAATAAATGACATAGACAGTAAAGCGAAAGTAGAGAAATGGGGTAAATTTATATGTGACGTGTCAAAATAGAATGTGACGTCATTCAACAGATTGGCTTTTTCTTACAGGATACATGACCCTCTGTTAGTATTGCATTTTTATATTGGCGGACGCTCGATCGTTTTTGATTGATATGTGTTTTAAATTTTTCTACGAGAGAAAAATACGCATATTTTATCTCTTGGTAGGCATTTGGCCTATATAAAACGAAGAAGGAAAATCAACGGTGCAATACCAAATTGAGACCTCTGCCGTTAAGCACACTTGTTTTACAGTTAATTGTTTTCTTATTCTGCTATGTATCTCAGTTATTTGATCAAACGTGCAGTGAATTTTGATAAAATATGCAACTGCATTCATGAAACACTTACTTTCAACGTTATCCTTTCAACTTTAAGTTGTGTGGCCTGTGATATGTTCCATCCGGCTGAGATGTTCGTTACACCGCACAGGCTGGTATTGGACTGCATAGCTTCTATTTGAATGGAATGACCCCAAAAAACTGTTTGTATTTCTCCGAGCTATACACTAGGTATGTTCTCTTCCATGGATGTATGCAACTGTTCTGTCTTTGTTAATGCAAGATGTTTAAATCGGATGTATTGCATGTGCTGGCTAAAAACAGAAGTATAACCTGTCCGCACTTTAACTATATTCAAATTAAATACATTACAAATAGACCTCTATGTATGCTCGTACATATATATACTAATATAATTATAGCACGTGTGCTTTGTTTGATGTATTCACATATTCCCCTATCTCACAGCTCGATCTCCGAAATTCCTCCTTATTGATAATCTATTTCTGCAAAATGAAACTTTCCCGTTCGTTTTGGAATGTATAACATAAGTTTGCTCATTATCAGATTGTCTGATCTAGACTCAAAACACTCAGGAATATGCAAAAAACTGTCTTAAATCACGGTCATGTTCAATTCCTGTCACGTGGATAAAAAATAAGGAACATATTTGCAAAGTCAAAGACTTAAAGAAGAACATAATTACAAAGTTATATAATTTAAGCGAACTAATGCTATTAGTGTCAGAGCGGTGAGAAAATACTTCCGGGTCGTAGGATGCTAAAATAGTTCCACTGAAAAAAATCCAAAGTTTGTGTAATTTGCATGTGTTTTTCTCAAGATTGATTTTCATTTCACAGTTAAAATTTAACCTGATGTTAAAGTATTATGTCTGTCGTAATGAATAGTAAGTATGTTACTGTATTGTCCATAAGTATAACAATTACACATAACTTCCTATTATATCTAACTATTACATGTGTTGTTCAGTCGTAACGAAAACAATTTATACAAAATTAATAATGTTTTTCCCTTTATGATTTTTTTGCCTCCTTGATGTTTCGAACCATGATGTGCTAGGTTACAAGTTCTTGCCGTAACCACTAGGCCACGGGAACGCCTTCTAATCATTCCCATGTTCACACTTTTATGCAGGTATAATGCAAAGGGACGATACTCTAATGATGTAAGGGAAGCAATTCAAAAACGTTTTTCTGACGTTTGACTATATTTAAATAGTGCATACCGCCAAAAGGTTGGGCACCGAAGCAATAAAGCCACATATCAGAGTAAACCCAAACCAAGTATCCTTTCGATATACGATTTTGTCACACTTGCCTTTGACGCAGATTCCTGAGATCACGGGTTCTAGTCTTTCGGGCACTACTGGGGTTATTCGCTGTATCTTTGGACAAAAAACGTCCCTTAGTCTCTTCGTCGTTGGGAACGTAGCCCGGACGCTCGTTCTTCGAAGGAAATCCTATAGGCCCGATATGAAACCACATCACTCTATTGCATAAGAGTGGTTAGAGGTTCACGGATTCCTATGTATCCTTCGATTCTCTCTGGAGCTGCTCGAAATAACATGTTATGTGTTGAGGAGACGTTAACCAACAATCAATTCAGTTGATCGGAATAACCCAGTTTAAATTCCTGCGTGCCAAGCATCGAGTTATATAATGCAACTGTGGCACTTACTTTGTAATTACAAAGTTGTCTTAGTGTGTGACCCACATTGTTGCCATCTTATATTCGTTGCAAATATTACTTTATATTATCACACTGGACGATGAATGGCACCGTCTGCGATGTTAACACTGATGCGATGCCTTAGCAACGCACTGGTTAGAGGTAAAATGGTAGATTCTGGTTCCATAGTACAGGAACATATTTATTTTTTTCATTTTGTTTTTGTCTCATTTTAATATTTCGCTGATACCAATGGTCTGGTGGAATTGTTGTATAATCTAATAACAGAAACCATTTGACAGATTGAGGCGTATTTGTGCTTCCGTGGTGTATAGTCAAAAAGTGCCTAATAAAAAAACGTTTCCCTACCTTACTAGTGATACAAAATGAGCACTTTTGATTGCTTTTTGTCCTTATTATCTATACCTCCTCCGAATGATGTATTGGGAACATTTATTAGTGTTTGTTTGAGATATTTAATAATAATTGACATAGACAGTAAAGCGAAAGTAGAGAAATGGGGTAAATTTATATGTGACGTGTCAAAATAGAATGTGACGTCATTCAACAGATTGTCTTTTTCTTACAGGATACATGACCCTCTGTTTGTATTGCATTTTTATATTGGCGGACGCTCGATCGTTTTTGATTGATATGTGTTTTTTGAATTTTTCTACGAGAGAAAAATACGCATATTTTATTTCTTGTCAGGCATTTGGCCTATATAAAACGAAGAAGGAAAATCAACGGTGCAATGCCAAATTGAGACCTCTGCCGTTAAGCACACTTGTTTTACAGTTAATTGTTTTCTTATTCTGCTATGTATCTCTGTTATTTGATCAAACGTGCAGTGAATTTTGATAAAATATGCAACTGCATTCATGAAACACTTACTTTCAACGTTATCCTTTCAACTTTACGTTGTGTGGCATGTGATATGTTCCATCCGGCTGAAGTGTTCGTTACACCGCACAGGCTGGTATTGGACTGCATAGCTTCTATTTGACTGGAATGACCCAAAAAAACTGTTTGTATTTCTCAGAGCTATACACTAGGTATGTTCTCTTCCATGGATGTATGCAACTGTTCTGTCTTTGTTAATGCAAGATGTTTAAATCGGATGTATTGCATGTGCTGGCTAAAAACAGAAGTATAACCTGTCCGCACTTTAACTATATTCAAATTAAATACATTACAAATAGATCTCTATGTATGCTCGTACATATATATACTAATATAATTATAGCACGTGTGCTTTGTTTGATGTATTCACATATTCCCCCATCTCACAGCTCGATTTCCGAAATTCCTCCTTATTGATAATCTATTTCTGCAAAATGTAACTTTCCCGTTCGTTTTGGAATGTATAACATAAGTTTGCTCATTATCAGATTGTCTGATCTAGACTCAAAACACTCAGGAATATGCAAAAACTGTCTTAAATCACGGTCATGTTCAATTCCTGTCACGTGGATAAAAAATAAGGAACATATTTGCAAAGTCAAAGACTTAAAGAAGAACATAATTACAAAGTTATATTATTTAAGCGAACTAATGCTATTGGTGTCAGAGCGGTGAGAAAGTACTTCCGGGTCATAGGATGCTAAAATAGTTCCATTGAAAAAAATCCAAAGTTTGTGTAATTTGCATGTGTTGTTCTCAAGATTGATTTTCATTTCACAGTTAAAATTTAACCTGATGTTAAAGTATTATGTCTGTCGTAATGAATAGTAAGTATGTTACTGTATTGTCCATAAGTATAACAATTACACATAACTTTCTATTATATCTAACTATTACATGTGTTGTTCAGTCATAACGAAAACAATTTATACAAAAAAAATAATGTTTTTCCCTTTATGATTTATTTGCCTCCTTGATGTTTCGAACCATGATGTGCTAGGTGACAAGTTCTTGACGTAACCACTAGGCCACGGGAACGCCTTCTAATCATTCCCATGTTCACACCTTTATGCAGGTATAATGCAAAGGGACGATACTCTAATGATGTAAGGTAAGCAATTCAAAAGCGTTTTTCTGACGTTTGACTATATTTAAATAGTGCATACCGCCAAAAGGTTGGGCACCGAAGCAATAAAGCCACATATCAGAGTAAACCCAAACCAAGTATCCTTTCGATATACGATTTTGTCACACTTGCCTTTGACGCAAATCCCTGAGATCACGGGTTCTAGTCTTTCGGGCACTACTGGGGTTATTCGCTGTATCTTTGGACAAAAAACGTCCCTTAGTCTCTTCGTCGTTGGGAACGTAGCCCGGACGCTCGTTCTTCGAAGGAAATCCTCCAGGCCCGATATGAAACCATATCACTCTATTGCATAAGAGTGCTTGGAGGTTTACGGATTCCTATGTATCCTTCGATTCTCTCTGGAGCTGCTCGAAATAACATGTTATGTGTTGAGGAGACGTTAACCAACAATCAATTCAGTTGATCGGAATAACCCAGTTTAGATTCCTGCGTGCCAAGCATCGAGTTATATAATGCAACGGTGGCACTTACTTTGTAATTACAAAGTTGTCTTAGTGTGTGACCCACATTGTTGCCATCTTATATTCGTTGCAAATATTACTTTATATTATCACACTGGACGATAAATGGCACCGTCTGCGATGTTAACACTGATGCGATGCCTTAGCAACGCACTGGTTAGAGGTAAAATGGTAGATTCTGGTTCCATAGTACAGGAACATATTTTTTTTTTTCATTTTGTTTTTGTCTCATTTTAATATTTCGCTGATACCAATGGTCTGGTGGAATTGTTGTATAATCTAATAACAGAAACCATTTGACATATTGAGGCGTATTTTTGCTTCCGTGGTGTATAGTCAAAAAGTGCCTAATAAAAAAACGTTTCCCTACCTTACTAGTGATACAAAATGAGCACTTTTGATTTCTTTTTGTCCTTATTACCTATACCTCATCCGAATGATGTATTGGGAACATGTATTAGTGTTTGTTTGAGATATTTAATAATAATTGACATAGACAGTAAAGCGAAAGTAGAGAAATGGGGTAAATTTATCTGTGACGTGTCAAAATAGAATGTGACGTCATTCAACAGATTGGCTTTTTCTTACAGGATACATGACCCTCTGTTTGTATTGCATTTTTATATTGACGGACGCTCGATCGTTTTTGATTGATATGTGTTTTAATTTTTTTACGAGAGAAAGATACGCATATTTTATCTCTTGGTAGGCATTTGGCCTATATAAAACGAAGAAGGAAAATCAACGGTGCAATACCAAATTGAGACCTCTGCCGTTAAGCACACTTGTTTTACAGTTAATTGTTTTCTTATTCTGCTATGTATCTCAGTTATTTGATCAAACGTGCAGTGAATTTTGATAAAATATGCAACTGCATTCATGAAACACTTACTTTCAACGTTATCCTTTCAACTTTAAGTTGTGTGGCCTGTGATATGTTCCATCCGGCTGAGATGTTCGTTACACCGCACAGGCTGGTATTGGACTGCATAGCTTCTATTTGACTGGAATGACCCCAAAAAACTGTTTGTATTTCTCAGAGCTATACACTAGGTATGTTCTCTTCCATGGATGTATGCAACTGTTCTGTCTTTGTTAATGCAAGATGTTTAAATCGGATGTATTGCATGTGCTGGCTAAAAACAGAAGTATAACCTGTCCGCACTTTAACTATATTCAAATTAAATACATTACAAATAGATCTCTATGTATGCTCGTACATATATATACTAATATAATTATAGCACGTGTGCTTTGTTTGATGTATTCACATATTCCCCCATCTCACAGCTCGATTTCCGAAATTCCTCCTTATTGATAATCTATTTCTGCAAAATGAAACTTTCCCGTTCGTTTTGGAATGTATAACATAACTTTGCTCATTATCAGATTGTCTGATCTAGACTCAAAACACTCAGGAATATGCAAAAACTGTCTTAAATCACGGTTATGTTCAATTCCTGTCACGTGGATAAAAAATAAGGAACATATTTGCAAAGTCAAAGACTTAAAGAAGAACATAATTACAAAGTTATATTATTTAAGCGAACTAATGATATTAGTGTCAGAGCGGTGAGAAAATACTTCCGGGTCGTAGGATGCTAAAATAGTTCCACTGAAAAAAATCCAAAGTTTGTGTAATTTGCATGTGTTGTTCTCAAGATTGATTTTCATTTCACAGTTAAAATTTAACCTGATGTCAGGGTTCTCCACAGGATTATTTTCAAGCATAGTGGCATTTAGCGCGTGCTGGGGGAGGGTACGGGAGGGGGAAACCCCCTCCTGTGTTAGATTTTTTTGGCTTTTAGTAACTGCCTGTATTGACGGTGAGGCACTCTTTTGTGTGATATAAGTGATGGTAGGAAGTCATATATAATTATATATTTATGATAATAAACAATATAATAAATAATCCATGTTTTAAGACTTTTATTTAAAAAAAAAAACTCATAAAAATATTAACTAAAATAAGTTCATACACAATAATACATACACAATAATACAACACACATCAACACAACATGCAGCATCTGAAATACATACAATAAACAATAATAAATAATCCATGTTTTAATACACGATGAAGAAGAAAACATACAAAGATTTATTATAAGTTTATACACAATAATACAACATATACATCAACACATCATGCACACATATAATACCATCAACTACACAATATTCATCCTTGGAAATAAAAAATCACATTTGATAATACTTAAAAAATATAACCTTAGCACTCAAATAAATCCAACACATGTTAGCCCATTCAATGTCTTGACTCGTACATATTAGCTAGCAGTTCCTTTTCAGATGCTTGACCTTCTTGGTCTGGCCATGTGCCATTCTTCCACTGCCCTGTCATATTCAAACTGATGGAGGTGGGCCCTGCATTGTTACTGCCAGCAGTGCATTGAGAACTCTGTTACACAGAGTTGACCTGTGCTGTCTTAATTCAATCTGCTGTTGATGTTGGAAGAAGCAGACCAACAGCTGCAATATTGTACAAGTTGGGGTGAGACTCCTGTAGCTCTGTCATTCTTTGTAACCTCCCTCACTTGTCTCCACTCGATCATCATTTAATCTTCATCCTGGTTAAAGTGGCGGGCCAAGGTCTGAAGAAATATATATAAATAATTTAATATATTATAAATATATAATAGACCAACACGCTTAATAATAGTAATAACTGAATTATTTTTGTTTTATTTTGTAAGTAATTTCTAGTATTTTTGTTTTCAAAATATTGACAAGCTTTCAAATGACCAGATATTATCCCAAAATTGCTATTTATTTTATTTATTAACGCACAAACTTAAATCAAATGACAATCAAAACAATTATACTTACTTGCGCAAAACAAACAAACTCTTGCACATCACATCTTTCATTTCCGTCTTGAACAATACACGTGAGCCGATACACAAACTGCCAATATTAACAAACTTTCCAGTTCAACTGCTTTAAGTTACATTCTCCCATCCCAATTATCTCCCAATTACTGATTAATCCACAACAACCCGACATAATCCAATCAACTCGTGATAATTGCAATTTGTTGTCAACAATCCACTAATCACACAGCGTGTTATCGCACGTTCTGCATACTGCATAGATCAGTCACGTGTTACTTGTGTGTATTGTTTGACGCGAGTTTATGAATTTGTGTACGGTGCGCATAAGGATTTTTAAACTAAAGGCGGTGTTTGCCTTCAGATCAAAGCACCGCGCTCTGGTTTTTAAGCATAGCGGCGCAGTTAAGGCACCGCGGGATGTAAGATTTTGGAAGTCAAGCGCAGCGGCTCCGCTATGCTTAAATGGCCTGTGGAGAACCCTGGATGTTAAAGTATTATGTCTGTCGTAATGAATAGTAAGTATGTTACTGTATTGTCCATAAGTATAACAATTACACATAACTTCCTATTATATCTAACTATTACATGTGTTGTTCAGTCGTAACGAAAACAATTTATACAAAATTAATAATGTTTTTCCCTTTATGATTTATGATTTATTTGCCTCCTTGATGTTTCGAACCATGATGTGCTAGGTTACAAGTTCTTGCCGTAACCACTAGGCCATGGGAACGCCTTCTAATCATTCCCATGTTCACACCTTTATGCAGGTATAATGCAAAGGGACGATACTCTAATGATGTAAGGGAAGCAATTCAAAAACGTTTTTCTGATGTTTGACTATATTTGAATAGTGCATACCGCCAAAAGGTTGGGCACCGAAGCAATAAAGCCACATATCAGAGTAAACCCAAACCAAGTATCCTTTCGATATACGATTTTGTCACACTTGCCTTTGACGAAAATCCCTGAGATCACGGGTTCTAGTCTTTCGGGCACTACTGGGGTTATTCGCTGTATCTTTGGACAAAAAACGTCCCTTAGTCTCTTCGTCGTTGGGAACGTAGCCCGGACGCTCGTTCTTCGAAGGAAATCCTCCAGGCCCGATATGAAACCATATCACTCTATTGCATAAGAGTGGTTCGAGGTTCACGGATTCCTATGTATCCTTCGATTCTCTCTGGAGCTGCTCGAAATAACATGTTATGTGTTGAGGAGACGTTAACCAACAATCAATTCAGTTGATCGGAATAACCCAGTTTAGATTCCTGCGTGCCAAGCATCGAGTTATACAATGCAACGGTGGCACTTACTTTGTAATTACACAGTTGTCTTAGTGTGTGACCCACATTGTTGCCATCTTATATTCGTTGCAAATATTACTTTATATTATCACACTGGACGATGAATAGCACCGTCTGCGATGTTAACACTGATGCGATGCCTTAGCAACGCACTGGTTAGAGGTAAAATGGTAGATTCTGGTTCCATAGTACAGGAACATATTTATTTTTTTCATTTTGATTTTGTCTCATTTTAATATTTCGCTGATACCAATGGTCTGGTGAAATTGTTGTATAATCTAATAACAGAAACCATTTGACAGATTGAGGCGTATTTGTGCTTCCGTGGTGTAGAGTCAAAAAGTGCCTAATAAAAAAACGTTTCCCTACCTTACTAGTGATACAAAATGAGCACTTTTGATTGCTTTTTGTCCTTATTATCTATACCTCCTCCGAATGATGTATTGGGAACATTTATTAGTGTTTGTTTGAGATATTTAATAATAATTGACATAGACAGTAAAGCGAAAGTAGAGAAATGGGGTAAATTTATATGTGACGTGTCAAAATAGAATGTGACGTCATTCAACAGATTGGCTTTTTCTTACAGGATAAATGACCCTCTGTTTGTATTGCATTTTTATATTGGCGGACGCTCGATCGTTTTTGATTGATATGTGTTTTAAATTTTTCTACGAGAGAAAATTACGCATATTTTATCTCTTGGTAGGCATTTGGCCTATATAAAACGAAGAAGGAAAATCAACGGTGCAATACCAAATTGAGACCTCTGCCGTTAAGCACACTTGTTTTACAGTTAATTGTTTTCTTATTCTGCTATGTATCTCAGTTATTTGATCAAACGTGCAGTGAATTTTGATAAAATATGCAACTGCATTCATGAAACACTTACTTTCAACGTTATCCTTTCAACTTTAAGTTGTGTGGCCTGTGATATGTTCCATCCGGCTGAGATGTTCGTTACACCGCACAGGCTGGTATTGGACTGCATAGCTTCTATTTGACTGGAATGACCCCAAAAAACTGTTTGTATTTCTCAGAGCTATACACTAGGTATGTTCTCTTCCATGGATGTATGCAACTGTTCTGTCTTTGTTAATGCAAGATGTTTAAATCGGATGTATTGCATGTGCTGGCTAAAAACAGAAGTATAACCTGTCCGCACTTTAACTATATTCAAATTAAATACATTACAAATAGATCTCTATGTATGCTCGTACATATATATACTAATATAATTATAGCACGTGTGCTTTGTTTGATGTATTCACATATTCCCCCATCTCACAGCTCGATTTCCGAAATTCCTCCTTATTGATAATCTATTTCTGCAAAATGAAACTTTCCCGTTCGTTTTGGAATGTATAACATAAGTTTGCTCATTATCAGATTGTCTGATCTAGACTCAAAACACACAGGAATATGCAAAAACTGTCTTAAATCACGGTCATGTTCAATTCCTGTCACGTGGATAAAAAATAAGGAACATATTTGCAAAGTCAAAGACTTAAAGAAGAACATAATTACAAAGTTATATTATTTAAGCGAACTAATGCTATTGGTGTCAGAGCGGTGAGAAAGTACTTCCGGGTCGTAGGATGCTAAAATAGTTCCATTGAAAAAAATCCAAAGTTTGTGTAATTTGCATGTGTTGTTCTCAAGATTGATTTTCATTTCACAGTTAAAATTTAACCTGATGTTAAAGTATTATGTCTGTCGTAATGAATAGTAAGTATGTTACTGTATTGTCCATAAGTATAACAATTACACATAACTTCCTATTTTATCTAACTATTACATGTGTTGTTCAGTCATAACGAAAACAATTTATACAAAAGAAATAATGTTTTTCCCTTTATGATTTATTTGCCTCCTTGATGTTTCGAACCATGATGTGCTAGGTTACAAGTTCTTGCCGTAACCACTAGGCCACGGGAACGCCTTCTAATCATTCCCATGTTCACACCTTTATGCAGTTATAATGCAAAGGGACGATACTCTAATGATGTAAGGGAAGCAATTCAAAAACGTTTTTCTGACGTTTGACTATATTTAAATAGTGCATACCGCCAAAAGGTTGGGCACCGAAGCAATAAAGCCACATATCAGAGTAAACCCAAACCAACTATCCTTTCGATATACGATTTTGTCACACTTGCCTTTGACGCAGATCCCTGAGATCACGGGTTCTAGTCTTTCGGGCACTACTGGGGTTATTCGCTGTATCTTTGGACAAAAAACGTCCCTTAGTCTCTTCGTCGTTGGGAACGTAGCCCGGACGCTCGTTCTTCGAAGGAAATCCTCCAGGCCCGATATGAAACCACATCACTCTATTGCATAAGAGTGGTTGCAGGTTCACGGATTCCTATGTATCCTTCGATTCTCTCTGGAGCTGCTCGAAATAACATGTTATGTGTTGAGGAGACGTTAACCAACAATCAATTCAGTTGATCGGAATAACCCAGTTTAGATTCCTGCGTGCCAAGCATCGAGTTATATAATGCAACTGTGGCACTTACTTTGTAATTACAAAGTTGTCTTAGTGTGTGACCCACATTGTTGCCATCTTATATTCGTTGCAAATATTACTTTATATTATCACACTGGACGATGAATGGCACCGTCTTCGATGTTAACACTGATGCGATGCCTTAGCAACGCACTGGTTAGAGGTAAAATGTTGGATTCTGGTTCCATAGTACAGGAACATATTTATTTTTTTCATTTTGTTTTTGTCTCATTTTAATATTTCGCTGATACCAATGGTCTGGTGGAATTGTTGTATAATCTAATAACAGAAACCATTTGACAGATTGAGGCGTATTTGTGCTTCCGTGGTGTATAGTCAAAAAGTGCCTAATAAAAAAACGTTTCCCTACCTTACTAGTGATACAAAATGAGCACTTTTGATTGCTTTTTGTCCTTATTATCTATACCTCCTCCGAATGATGTATTGGGAACATTTATTAGTGTTTGTTTGAGATATTTAATAATAATTGACATAGACAGTAAAGCGAAAGTAGAGAAATGGGGTAAATTTATATGTGACGTGTCAAAATAGAATGTGACGTCATTCAACAGATTGGCTTTTTCTTACAGGATACATGACCCTCTGTTTGTATTGCATTTTTATATTGGCGAAGGCTCGATCGTTTTTGATTGATATGTGTTTTAAATTTTTCTACGAGAGAAAAATACGCATATTTTATCTCTTGGTAGGCATTTGGGCTATATAAAACGAAGAAGGAAAATCAACGGTGCAATGCCAAATTGAGACCTCTGCCGTTAAGCACACTTGTTTAACAGTTAATTGTTGTCTTATTCTGCTATGTATCTCTGTTATTTGATCAAACGTGCAGTGAATTTTGATAAAATATGCAACTGCATTCATGAAACACTTACTTTCAACGTTATCCTTTCAACTTTAAGTTGTGTGGCCTGTGATATGTTCCATCCGGCTGAGATGTTCGTTACACCGCACAGGCTGGTATTGGACTGGATAGCTTCTATTTGACTGGAATGACCCCAAAAAACTGTTTGTATTTCTCAGAGCTATACACTAGGTATGTTCTCTTCCATGGATGTATGCAACTGTTCTGTCTTTGTTAATGCAAGATGTTTAAATCGGATGTATTGCATGTGTTGGCTAAAAACAGAAGTATAACTTGTCCGCACTTTAACTATATTCAAATTAAATACATTACAAATAGATCTCTATGTATGCTCGTACATATATATACTAATATAATTATAGCACGTGTGCTTTGTTTGATGTATTCACATATTCCCCCATCTCACAGCTCGATTTCCGAAATTCCTCCTTATTGATAATCTATTTCTCCAGATTGTAACTTTCCCGTTCGTTTTGGAATGTATAACATAAGTTTGCTCATTATCAGATTGTCTGATCTAGACTCAAAACACTCAGGAATATGCAAAAACTGTCTTAAATCACGGTCATGTTCAATTCCTGTCACGTGGATAAAAAATAAGGAACATATTTGCAAAGTCAAAGACTTAAAGAAGAACATAATTACAAAGTTATATTATTTAAGCGAACTAATGCTATTGGTGTCAGAGCGGTGAGAAAGTACTTCCGGGTCGTAGGATGCTAAAATAGTTCCATTGAATAAAATCCAAAGTTTGTGTAATTTCCATGTGTTGTTCTGAAGATTGATTTTCGTTTCACAGTTTAAATTTAACCTGATGTTAAAGTATTATGTATGTCATAATGAATAGTAAGTATGTTACTGTATTGTCCATAAGTATAACAAGTACACATAGCTTCCAATTATATCTAACTATTACATGTGTTGTTCAGTCATAACGAAAACAATTTATACAAAAGAAATAATGTTTTTCCCTTTATGATTTATTTGCCTCGTTGATGTTTCGAACCATGATTTGCTAGGTTACAAGTTCTTGCCGTAACCACTAGGCCACGGGAACGCCTTCTAATCATTCCCATGTTCACACCTTTATGCAGGTATAATGCAAAGGGACGATACTCTAATGATGTAAGGGAAGCAATTCAAAAACGTTTTTCTGACGTTTGACTATATTTAAATAGTGCATACCGCCAAAATGTTGGGCACCGAAGCAATAAAGCCACATATCAGAGTAAACCCAAACCAAGTATCCTTTCGATATATGATTTTGTCACACTTGCCTTTGACGCAGATCCCTGAGATCACGGGTTCTAGTCTTTCGGGTACTACTGGGGTTATTCGCTGTATGTTTGGACAAAAAACGTCCCTTAGTCTCTTCGTCGTTGGGAACGTAGCCCGGACGCTCGTTCTTCGAAGGAAATCCTCCAGGCCCGATATAAAACCATATCACTCTATTGCATAAGAGTGGTTCGAGGTTCACGGATTCCTATGTATCCTTCGATTCTCTCTGGAGCTGCTCGAAATAACATGTTATGTGTTGAGGAGACGTTAACCAACAATCAATTCAGTTGATCGGAATAACCCAGTTTAGATTCCTGCGTGCCAAGCATCGAGTTATATAATGCAACTGTGGCACTTACTTTGTAAATATGATGTGGATCAAATCATACCTGGAGTGTAGAAAGCAGCAGGTCCTACTTGAAGGGTCCAAGTCTTCCCAAGCTGATGTTCTTTTTGGGGTCCCCCAGGGCACTACCTTAGGCCCATTACTATTCCTGGCATTCATTAACGACTTGCCGGAATCAGTACAGCACTCCACAGTGAAGCTATTTGCAGTAGCCTAATAAATTGGCTCCTATGCATTTTTTTTTTATTATTATTTATTATTCTGACGTTCTATGTAACTGCATATACGCCTAATTTCCTTTGCAAAAAAAACGACTGGAAAAAACGCTCGAACACCCATGTGACTTTCGAACGAAATTGAGCAGCTTATCAGACTCCTGTGCGTAAACCATGGCGATAATCTAACAAAATAATAAGTTATTTACCATTTACTTTCGGTTTTATTGTTTTCCGAAGCATATTTTACATATTATATCGGTTTTTCGTAGATCGCTATACATGTGTATTGACAATATATTGACAAGTGCGCGTCTCTCCCAACGTTGCATGCGCATGCGCATAAGTACACATTTTCCACTGTGGACAACGTGTCACGAAACTGCGTTGTGTATAATGTACCTAGTATAAAGTTTTCAAGTCTTATGTTAACAAAAGGTAATGGGCGAAGGGTGCCGGGATATTTATTATATATTACCCCATCAGACATTCTCCTAAAAGAAAAATTAAAAAATCTCGCTTGTTTTATAGCCTGATCTGGGGGAAAAAGCACCTAACCATAGACCTACTGTATGTCCATGACCTAACTTAAGCTTGTTTATTTTGTTTTGTTATATTCATTTCATTTAGTGTGTAGGGGGTGGGGTGAGTTTACGGGTGGATTCAGGGGGCAACCCACTAAAAAATCTGTAAAATATGGAAATTTATATTAAACAAGAGCTGTAGGAGAACAGCGCAGCTCGACTATTCAGAGAATAATAAATATACCATCAGAAAACAAGGCTAAAACAATGTGAGGGTAGGGCGGGGGTGGGGGCGGGGTGGTTATAGAAACTCGGGCCGATATAAAAATTATTGTTAGAATCTCATACAAATTATAGTAAAATTTGGGGCAGGGTGTGACATTTTATTTATTTTTATCAGTTTTAATCCAAAGTTGCTGTCATTTAAAAAAAATGTGGTCGAAAGGCAACTCCTTAGTAACCCAGGGATCGCGCGTTCAATCCCAGCCAGGACCGAATTTGGGTTAATTATCGAAATATGTCAAAAGAATTTCCTACCTTACCAGTCCTTCGGATGAGACTTTAAACCTAGATCTGCTCGCTAAAATGGTTAGTGCAATACAGCGAGGATAAATAAACGCTTATACGCAAGGCAACTCGGGGAGGGAGGGGATATCTCGCGATTTTTTATTGTGGCCTCATTTCGGGTTGTTTTTTTTATTAATATTTCATCTGTGTATCTGAATTTAATCTAAATTGCTTTATACGTAAATGATTGCGTTCAAATTAAAATTTTAATATCCAATAATGGAAAATAAAATGAAAACAATTTCCCTCCCCCTGTCCTCCATGTGAGGGGAGCCCATAAACCAATGGGAGGGGGGTGGGGGGTCAGGGCGGGGGTGCATAATTGATATAGTTGTATATTTGATAAAACAAAACAACACAGACATATGTAAAAAATATATAAAAATCGAGTTTCAAGTGGGGCAGGCGGGGAGTGGTGGAGGGTGGTGGCAGGGCCACATAAGAATGGACCAAAACGAGACAGAAATATGTAAAAAAAAATAAAAATAAAAAAAAATGTTGGTTTTCGAACTTGGCCAGTAGAGATAATAAAATTTACCAAAACAATACAGAAATATAAAAAATATATAGTTTAGAGTCTGGGGTGGGGGGCGGGGTGGTAGGGGTGCGTGGGGGAGGGATGGGGGTGGTGTCGGGGTGGGGGACATAGCAATATGTGTAAGAATTGACCAAAACAACAAAGAAATATGAAGAAGAAAATATTTTTAAAAAATAGAGATTAGAGTCGGTGGGTGCGGGAGGAGGAGGGTGGTGGAGGCGGGGCAACATAGCTATATGTGTACGAATTGACCAAAACAATACAGAAATATGAAGAAGAAAAAATAGTTGAGAGTCGAGGGGAGGCGGGGTGCCGGGCGGGGGGTTGTGCGGGGGCGGGTATGGGAGTTGGGGCGGGGCAACATAGATATATGTGTAAGAATTGACCAAAACAATACAGAAATATGAAGAAGAAAAAATAGTTGAGAGTCGGGGGAGGCGGGGTGCCGGGGGGTGTGCGGGGCGGGGACGGGAGTAGGGGCGGGGCAACATAGATATATGTGTAAGAAATGACCAAAACAACACAGAAATATGTAAAAATAAAAATGAACAAATTGAGTTTCGAGTGTGGGTGGAGGAGGCCCAGGGGTGTAGGAAGGCGGGCGCGGGGGTGGGGGGCAACATAGCTACATTTGTAAGAATTGACCACAACAACACAAAAATATGTAAAAAAAAATAAATGAGTTTCGAGTGTGGGGGGGGGGGGGCGGGGGAGGGTGGAGGAGGGGGGGGGGCAATAAAAAAAAATGTGGGACGGGGAGAGGGTGTGTGTGTGGGGGGGGGGGGGGGAGGAGGGAGCCCACGCCCAAATATGAGTGAAGTACAAATAAGATGCGTAATAATATAAATCCCAAACCAAAATTATAACTATATATACACCAGCTTACATGCAAACCTAGATCTGCCTTTATTGCACATTTTATGGGTCGTCACAATTTGGGTTCCATGGGTGCCCAGAATTTGCGGAAGACAACATTACTTAAGCAACCCTTTACAACATACTATAAGGAAACCAATTCCCAAATTTAGTTGAGCTAGGATGGGACATTGTGCTTTATAAAAAGAAATCGTTGTGTGTTTGGTGGAGCTGAACATGGTGATTTTGTTTATGAAAACAATAACTGTCACTAGTATTCAAATCCTCCATCCACCCCCACCCCCCAGGGTTTATGGGATGACGAGTTGTCCGTTGTCAGCTGTCCGTCGCCCGTCGTCGTCCGCTAACGTTAGCCTTGTGAACACTCTTGCAACTTCATTATTATTATTCGGATCTTTACCAAACTGCTAATTTTCATATATTTTATATTCTCTTTATTACGATTTAAGAATGAGGAAGAGTCTTGTAGAATAATAAACGAATTTAACAATACTATAACTATAACAAAAATATTACTTTTAAATCGGCATGAAATATGTGTATTTTAAACACACTATACAATGATTTACGACTGTAGCAATAAACGGTTCTATTCTATTATATCGACGATGCATGGTAGGCTGCGTATGGTGAACTAATATGCGCATGGAACTCTGGGTAAGAATTTCAAACAATATATCGGTAACTTTCGATAATTCGGAAATGTGTCAATATATTCGTGATAAATTTGGATAATCTGAGATATTTCATCGTGGCAGCTAAATTTTGAAACACCAATCGACTCAAAAAAAAATCTTCTTTCAACCTGTGCATATATAATATACAAGCAATGCTGTTTAAAAGCGTGAAACCTTCCCAACAGATTCCGTTGGGAAAGTCCAGTCGTAAGATGTGCAATAATCAATACACGTTGATGCTCGCCAATACGAAAACTTTCAAAAGAGCATTAAACGTGTATTTTAACACACTACTATTTGCAGATGACTGCCTCTTATATACAAACACACTAGATGTTGTCCCAGCTAGTAAGTACCTAGGTGTAAATTTCGGCGACGATCTCTCTTGGAAACACCATCTGGACAGCACTGCCGGCAAAGCCTCTAGAACTCTAGGCTTCCTTCGCAGGAATCGTAGGGAGTGCACCAAGAAAGTGAAAGAGACAGCTTATTGTACACTAGTACGACCAACCCTGGAGTACGCCTGCTCAGCGTGGGACCCTCATACAGTCGATGATATCAACATACTCGAACGAGTCCAGCGCAGAGCAGTCCGATTTGTTAACAATAATTACAAGGACAGAACCCCAGGTTGCGTGAACCACATGGTCCGCTCTCTGAAATGGAAACCATTAGCAGAACGACGCAGCGAGCATCGCCTGAGAATGCTGTACAAAAGCCACCATAGGCTCGTAGACGTTGATTCCAGTAATATATTACGTCACAACGATATGCGTACCAGAGGTAGCCGCCGTCTTTACCAACCAACAGCTACTCAGGCTGTATATAAATACTCCTTTTATCCATGGACAATCCAGGAGTGGAATCGCCTACCATCAGCAGTAACCGATGCTGTTACATTGCAGGGATTGCAGACAGCACTATCAGTCCATAGTGCTGTCCCAACAGGCCCACTTATGTTGCTCGGGAGATTGTACATAATTTTAATTGTAAATCTGCATAGTTTTAACCTGTATATACAACTCAGTAGAGAGCGGTAGTCTCACTCCACTCTAAAGGACAATATGAATAGAACATTCCATTATGAATCCTGTCCTTACCAAGGAAGAAGAGGTAGAAATGAAACATACGTACCATAATATACATTTCAGTTGATCTGCTGAAAATGGAGGAATCACACTGTTAATTGCTAAAAATACTTTTTTGTGATTTTTTTCAATACATGTATCTATCAGAAAATCAGAAAATCAGAAAATCATTTCTGTTGCAATTAGTTTGATTTGGGTTCACAGGCTAAGTGGACTAAATGGATATATATCATTTTTAACACCAAACTGGACACAAATCCGGCTAGAAACGAATTTATGGTCAAAATCGGTGATAGGTTACCGCTTTAAATTTGAAAACTGAATTCTATCAGCTTTGAACGCCAATAACGGGCATTGGACGTTTAGCATGGGCATAAGACGAGTACGTTTTTAAGCATCGAGCATTTAGGTGCATTTCTGTTAAATTGATTGATCGAAATAATCACAATATACAAAGGAAGAGGTTGGTTTTCAATGTACATACCTCTCGCAAGCTTTGCTGGCAGCCATCTTGTTCTGTCTACACGGTTTCCAAAAAAGTCTACACGGTTTCGACTATCAGTGATTGTGCTATCAAAGGTTTATTCTTTATTGCGCTGGCGTCTGTCAAGTTACTGAGTCCTTACTCATATATACATGATTATCTTTGTGTTTTATTTATATTACCTATTAATGCTGCCTAAATTGTTTTACGTATATTTACATATTTCCACTGTCCTGTGAGATGACAAACGGTATTAGTGAGGTTTGGTGCACCCTATAACCTGGTTTAACCCTATAGGGGGCTTTTAGCCACTGGCAGTTCCAATGCAGTAACCCTGTTAGGTTTAATGTGTCGCATACTTGGTTTCTATTAATCCTTGTAATTGTTGTTATTTTGGAATGCGTGTTTTTGCTTCTGGACGATTGATTTCTGTGAATTTCTACTTTTGCTTCTACTTAAATTGTATATTACTACAACTAGCAAGGACTTAGACACGCCTGCTAAACGCACGGACGATACTGCTGTGTGTCCTAACGCGGAACCATTAAGGCACAGTTGAGGTAAGCATTCGAGTAGTTTTCCAATAACATTACAATCATATCCTAATTACGCTTTGATACTCTCAGTCGTAGCGTAGAGTGATAAAGGGTCTGATTTTAATGAGATTGGTACTTTTCTATATAGATCATTTTATCAAATATGTAAAATCGAAGTTGGATCCAACTAATGCCTTGGTAGTAATCATGTACATACAAATGACAAGCGGCGGAGTGGTTTCTTTGAAATTCGTTTCATAGTGCTCAAGTTTACCGTGATTTTGAAAAGACACACTGTCGGGCTCATCCAAAATCACCAGATCCCACGATCACATTGCCTCGTCTCACTATGCTTTCAGAGACAAACCTGTACACTATCAAAGACACCAATCACTACGCCGAATACTAGATGTCAGCAACATCAATTTTGTATAGGTACAGCAGTGGTGCTTTGAAAATAAGAAGAACATACTTTTGTCACCAACTGCTTATTAAAAGTTGTTTAAAAACAAAGGTGTGACTGTATGATATTCCTAGTTGTATCGCTTAGCTTAATCCGGTGGTAGAGTGTGTGATAGTTTCTCTTCTGTGACATGGACTATTACAACTCCTATGGTGACATGATTTTCAAACTTCGAAAGTCCTTAGTCATGATCACTTTCATACAATATGTATTAAGCATAATAGAAAGGTTATGACCCTATCATTTTACAACGCACTACATGTTTAGTGGTTGCCCTTTTACACTTCGCCACTATCTTTGCTCTTTAACTGTGCGATGACCCGAAAGATGTTGCACCCTAAACTGGCGTCTGCCTATATCCTGAATGAGATGGTAACAACGTTTACGCCCTTACCGATGGTAGTTGAAATTAATTTTGGTTTAAACACTATTTTATTCACAATTATACAGTTTGTGTTATATAGACATACAATTATGTAATAGTTAACAGTGAATTGGGATCCAGAAGAAAGCAAAACGCTTGTATATATCTGTCTCCTTGATCATGGCACAATAAGTTACATTATTCGTGATAGCATAGTACATGAAATCAAATGGCTAGTTATGTGTTTAATATATAATTACAAGAAATATAGAAATGTAAGGTGAGAGAGAGAGAGAGAGAGAGAGAGAGAGAGAGAGAGAGAGAATGTGTGTGTGCGACGTTCCTCAGCAAACATACAGGCCCTTATCCCCATACTAATGTATTGTTATAGTGGCAGATTCAGCTTGTAGGGAGCATGATAGCGATTTTTCAGATTGGCATACTGTTTAGCAAATTTAATTTTCTCAAATTCCTAAAGTTAAGTGCATGCAATTTACAGGAACCGTTTCGTATTGAGAATATATTTTTGGACTATTTTGAAAACTTGTGTGTTTACGTCTAGAGAAAGTGTTTCATCACCAAAAAGTAGGGTGTCTATAGTGTTATTTCGTCGATTAAGTGTAGTAACTCATTATTCATTACTATTCTCTGGGGAGTATATAGTGGACAGTGCAATAGGAAATGATTCGTGTCTTCTAAGGATCTACATACACATAGTGGATTTTCTACAATGTTTTTTGAAAATAAATGCTGATTTAAGCTGCTGCAGTGAGTGCGAAGGCGTGTGTGGAGAATGTGGGCCTTCCGATTACCAGTAAAGTAGTATTGTGGAACAGTAGTCCTATTACTATCCAGTCTAGATTTAAAAACACTAATAGACTCGGAATTTCTCGCCGATGGGGGAAGTTCATTCCATTCACGGATTGTAGATGGGAGGAAAGAATTGGCATAAAGCTGGGAATTACAGTGGACTATTCTTGCGTTTTCAGCGTTTCTTAAATTGTAGTTAACGAGGTTTCCAACGTTATCTGGGACAAGGGATGACAAAAAGGCAGGAGTTAAGTTTGCGTTCATTTTATAATATAATATAAGCCTATGCTTTCGTCTTCTAGCTTTCAAAGAGTCTCATCCCGTTTTGCGGTTGAGGGCTACCAGGGATACAAGTTTGGTTGCTCCTGTCACAATTCTGGCAGCCTCATTTTAAATTTTTCTAATTCATGCTCTTGCGCTTTAGTACATTCGTCCAATACAACGTCGGCATATTCAAGAGTCGGACGAATAAATGTAAAGTATATTTTTTCCAGAGATTTTCTGTCTAACTTAAATTTTAATGTTCTCATTACATTTACGCGTTGCCATGCCTTTTCTTTAATAGCATTTATGTGGTGATTCCATGTACCATTACTTGAAAATGTGAAACCTAAATGTTTATGCATTTCGACTTCTGCAATAATAACAGCGTTCATCATTAGAGGAGGATGCAATGGTTTGTTTATTTTCCTGGAGATTAGGAGTGTTTCTGTTTTGTTGGGATTAAAATCTACCAACCATTTGTCCGCCCAATCATGTATTGTTAGTAGGTCATTATTTATTATGGTTGCAGCGATATTTGGAGAGTCAACTATAACGTAAAGACTTGTATCATCGGCAAATAATTTAATAATTGAGTTAATATTATCAACAATGTCATTAATGTAAACAAGAAATAACAGTGGTCCCAATATATATCCCTGAGGCACTCCAGCATTTATGTTTACACTATCGGAGATTTCACCAGGTAGTAAAACGCTTTGTTTGCGATTTTGAAGGTAGTCCGAAAACCACAGTAGAAGAGATCCCGTTATACCAACTGTCTGTAATTTAAAAACCAATCCTTTATGCCAAACTCTATCAAAAGCTTTAGAAATATCACAAAAGACTGCTCGAATTTCTTTGCCATCATCAAGAGCTTTGCAGGATATATTATATATATATCAACTAATTGATTAACTGTAGAGTCTTTAGGAACGAAACCCGATTGGAGAGCAGTCATGACATGATTTGAGAGAAAATAATTAAAAACATGTTTGTGGATAATTTTTTCCATAACTTTCTCTAGTGAGAGAGTTGATAATGGCGAAGCTAATTCGGAAGCTAGTTCTTTAAGTACTCTGTTGTTAATATTATCTGGCCCTACTGCCTTGCCTAGCTTTAAGGTTTGCAAAACAGATTTGACTTCAATCGGTGTTATGTTAATCCTGCTTAGCGTTGGCCTTCTAGGATCAAAATCAAAAACTGGAAGTGTCTTGTTAATGTCATTCAAATTAGATTGCGTTTTGAAAAAAATATTTAATAAATTCGCCTTGTCTTTGTTGTCTGTGTATGTATTTCCATTATGATTTAAAGGGGGAATAGATGACGAACGATTGTTTGGACTTATAAAATATTTCAATGTTTTCCACCAATCAGAAGGAGAAAGTATGTTTGAATGTAATGTGTCAGCTAGTTTTACAAAGTGATTTTCTCTTGCATTTCGTATCATAGTTGTAACTTCGTTTCTAATTCGTCTGTATTCTTCTTCCGTTTTCTCATTGCTTTTCGAATATCATTATGTAACCACTGTGGATCTGAAGGTCTAAAAGTGATATTTTTTTTCGGAATAGTTCCATCAGCTAGATTAAGTATTTTATTAGATATATTGTCTGCGTATATGTCAATGTCGGTATGAAAACCCGAGTCCCAGTTAACGTCTGCTGCATTTCGTCTAAGAGATTCGTAGTCGCCTCTGTCATATTGCCATAGTGTACGTTTGTATGCATTATATTTCGGTTTAGAGTATTTATAACAACAGAAAATATGGCAATGATATCTTACGTTTTGATTTAAAAAAGGTTCTCCGACGCCACATACAGTAACGTTTCCTGGGTTTGAGAGTAGATTAAGTTAGAATGTTCAGTAAAATGTGTTGGTTCTCTTGTAGGTTGAGTAAGGTTATATTGATTTAATATGTCTGTTATTTTATTTGCGGATTGCGGTTTATTCATATCAAGATTAAAATCACCTGCTATGATTATGTCAGATATGTTTGTTTCGATGGCTAATCCTATAGATTGTTCAATACTTGAAAGTATGTGAGCATTTGAATTTGGAGTCTATAGAATGTTCCAAATAGTATTTTCTTATTATGTGAACGTATTTCCAACCATATGCACTCAATATTGGGTAGTTCAAGATCATTACGTCTAGTGGCATTTAAATTATTATTTACGTAAACAATAATTCCACCATGATTGTCGGATGGTCTATCTCTCCGAAATGGGGTACTAAAATTAGTAAATAAAATATCATCGGTTGATGTAGTAGCACTTAACCATGTTTCGGTAAATGCAAGTATATCAAAATGACTCAACTCAGCATACAGAATATCTCGTTTATGCAGAAAACTTTGAACATTATAGTGAACTATCGATAAGTGTTGTCTGAATTCATCACTATTGGGAATATATGGATCGGGTCCTGGATTAAGCTCAATATTGCTAGATTTGAATAGTATAAACGCCATCCAAGTAACCAATTCGAAAATATTTAGGCATCTGGAACCCTTAACTCTTGATTGTACAGGGGTAAATAAACCTATTCTCACCCTATCTAGGGCAGTTTCAATTTACATTTAAGTTATTCTACCGTCAGGAAGAGTATAGGGTGAGATGCTGCTGGGAAGCACACACGTTGGAACGTAGAACAGTACTAATGAAAGGAAATATAGAACATAAGAAGTAGTCAGCTTGACTAAGAGTCTATATGGAATAGGAATATGAAGAATAAAATACAAAGTCATTACAAAATATGTAAATAGAAGTTCAAGGATGCATATTACGTTAGTCAACCTTAGATATTCGTATCATTTCCACATAAGTAAACAAAAACTGGTGACACTCATAGATTGGTCCAGTCACTAGAAAGTGAAGCGTCCTTAGAAATTTATACTATACTGCAAGATATAAGTTATTAGGATGTAATTGCAACATATTAATAACGACACAAAACGAACATTAAATATTTAAATGATGCATAAACTGTCAACAATAGTTCAGAACTGACTTGATACAAAATAATAGCATCATAATCGTAAGATACGAAGTCAAATAGAATTTACAGTAAGGCTACTAATTAAATCGGTATCAATGCGTTAATTCCGTTAGTTATATTTATTACAACTGAAACTACCGAGGCTTTTTTTTTTCGATACTTCATTTTTTCCAGCGTCATGTGTCCTATTTATATAATACACAAGACTGACACCGGGCCCCATGGCTCAGTTTAAACAACGTACAAGCTTTTCCAATCCAAACCATGGGTCCCCGCAGGAGTCTGTGTTAAATCATATTATAAAGTAAATACAACAACATCACGCACACACTATGTCGACTCGCACAATATACGTAATTATTATCTTGCATCAATAATGCATATTAATTTAATATATTACACAAACTGAGAATCATACTACTGAGAAACTGTATAATGACCAGGCGTCGTGAACGATTTATTCATAAATACATACTGAAATAGAGACTCATCAGAAACAACGAATAAAAATAGAAGAAAGTAGCAGGCTCAGTTTTATTGAGTCTGTTTATGGTATTCATATATGCAGGGGCGTAGCTTTCTATAGGCCGTGTAGGCCGCGGCCTACACTTTTTCTGAGAAATCGAAAAAATAAAAATGCCAAAAATGCAATAAGAATCGGAGGCCTAGGGGGGTAAGGGGCTAAATTATAAAATCGCAACAAAATATACTCAAATATGATTCAGAGATACCCGATGGGTAAATGTTTTCAGCTTTTTTTTAGTTATAAGATATATAATTTACGGTAAAAAGTAAGGACATTGATGCTTTTATAGACATATTCACCGGTACGAAATATACGCCAAAACGCACCTCCGACAGTCTAGCTGAAAACCATAGAACTCGGCCTACACATCATATTCAGCCAAGCTACGCCCCTGATATGTGACACTGAAATAGAATATCGCTTAGCTTAAGCCGGTGGTCGGTTGTGTCAGGGAGTAAGTACACACTTTACCCCCTGGTTGTGTGAAAAGGGTTTTACTGTGTGTCTTCAATCGTGTCTTGTCTTGCTCTTAATGCTTCATTCTCTGCCAAGTCACTGAGTACTTGTTTTGTGACTTTCAAGGTTTTAAAAGCGTTTATCCATATATACATCGTTGTGTTATACTTATGTTGCCTTTTAATATTGCCTATTTTCAGAGGATATAAAATGGTGCGGATTTCTTTGAATTATTTTGGGCCTCTTGTTATATATTCACAGGGACCATAGATCTACATACACGGTACCTGTATATACAGGCAGGGACGTATGAGGGTCGTTAAGCATGCTAGTTACACTAGAAAGATATGAATAATCATTATGTACCCACCGTGCTGCTCTTCGTTGAACCATTTTCAACTTGTCAATGTTGTTCTGATTATAAGGACTCCATGCTGATGAGAAATACTCTAATACTGGATGGACTAGTGCTTTATATACGGTTACTAGAAAGACCGGAATACACCGAATCACCGGAATACACCGGAATACACCGGAATACATGTAATAAAGGCATTATTTATGTCATTAATGGATAATAATTGATTATTTATGATTTAAATATTACTATATCCACACAGAAGAGTGATGTATGTGCTTGGGGCTTATATATATGCACACTAGTCATACACCTATAGCAAAACTACATACTTATCTCCCTTGAAAGAAAACATTATTCTTGTACAAACATTTAGTGTTTTTATTAAAGCTGATTGAGGCCGCTGATTGACACTGCATCATTATGATCAGAAATAAGCGTAAACAGTATGATACATATTGTGTAGAATATACACGTATAACATCAAAAATAATATTTTGTCAACAATTAATGTTCAATGTATTAAATAGCTTGTATTGTATAAATTATTAATTCATAGTCTTTATTATTCAGTAACAAATAATGTTTGTTTTAAAATTTAATATAAATCTAAAGCAGTCACATCAGATAGCAATTTGTTAGAACAAAACACACTTGATCAGTTCTCTGATGCAGCTGAATTGTCTACTACGATGAAGTTATCAGATTTAAACAACATGTCGCATGCTGATATCATGACACATAGTACGACAAAAGAAAGAATCGCCAAAGATTTCCGATTCAGTTCCCAAATCAATGGATAGTTGTATGAATTTGTGCGAATTAAATGATTTATCTTTTGAAGCGGATAGTAATATATGTAATGACTCAGCACGAGACTTGTCAAATAATTCAGAGCCATGCCCCTCTTCCCATGAAGTAATCTCCGATGAGTTTCGGGGGTCAATAGAATCAGGATTTCTTGACACCAGCACAGTGGTGACACATCTTCTCAAAAATGAATCTGGCTTGTCTAAAATCCTGTGGGGTCTGAAAGAAAATGTATATTTCATTTTGAATTGTCATTTTGAACAATTCAAACAATTTAGAAAATAGATCAAATTGAATTGAATGTTGTTTAACGGCTCATCAACACAGTACAGGTTATTTAGAGCCGCCCCAGAGAGAGGGGAAGGATACATAGGAATCCGGGAACCTGCCCTACTCTTATTATCGAATAGATTCCTATGGTTCTTTAACGTGCTCGGTTGATAGACCGATACACGGGACCGCCCGGTTTACGTCCCCATCCGACGGACAAGGCTAAAGAAAAGTGTCTTGCCCAAGAACACACCGACGGAACTCAGTGGCACCACGGAGGATTGAACCCGGGGCCTCCGGTTACAAATCCGCCGCGCTACCGACTGCGCCACGCCAGAAAATAGACCAAACAAGAAGAAAAGCACATTTTCCTATGATTGTGGCGTTTGGGATACATCCAAGCCCTGTTTAGCTGCCTCTGGCGAGGTGGTAATGCACTGTATTCAATACATTTGTGACTGCTAACTGTCAGTATAATCAAGCATATAATGGAGATTACTTCATAATGTGTGTGTGTGCATGCGTGCGTGCGTGTCAGTATCAGTAAGTACCAGTGTATGTGCGCACGTATGTACGTGTGTGTTCGTACGCGTGCGTGCGTGTCACTGTCACTTTTCTTAAAACTTATGTTATATTTGTAATATAAATAAGTTGTCTTTATCTTATGTCAAAAACACTGGAACATTAACTTACATTTGTTTCATTTTGAAAACGTCCAACATGTGTTTTTTTTAACATTACTTTTCAGTTTGTATATATTTGTATATAGCTTACTCTAGTACGATATATGACGCAACCAGCACGACCGCAACCAGCACATCGTCAACAAACTGGAACGCACTGTATATTTTAAATTAACGTTTCGGGTCTATATTCGAAGTTTTTTTAAATTTATTATACTGTATAACAATATTATTACACCGGTTTATACATTTTCAAATTTTACATTTTATTTATGTTGCTGTATAGCCTATTGTTGAATATGTTGAATTTTACATATATCTATAATCTAAGAATTTATATACTTACTTGCAATTTCTAAGAATCTATACAAATTACTTTCACTTTACAGATGCAACGGTTTTTATCAATAAACATTCGCAAGTTACTGTTTAATAATAACCTGTTATTAATATATATTCTCATTATTTCGTCCGAACGTCCATCTTATACACAGGGGCGGATCCAGGATTTCAGCTTAGGGGGGGGGCGTAAGATTTTGGTCAATTTTCGGGTCCGTTTATAGCCTCATAAAACGGTTGCGGTAGTGCATTGATAGGGTAAAAAAGTGCGTTTTCAAATAAAAGTAGTTAACAATGTGTTAATTAAACCACTCATTAGCCATTATGCGTCGAGCGAGCGAAGCGAGGGAAAAAAAATTTTATACTGAGGGCTTGCATCGAAATTGTTTGATATTTCATCTACAGTAACATGGACATACATGTATGAATAAAAAAAGTCCGTTTTCAAATAAAAGGATTTAACAATGTGTTAATTAAACCACTCATTAGTTATTATGCGTCGAGCGAGCGAAGCGAGCAAAAAAAAAATTCTACTGAGGGCGTGCATCGAAATTGTTTGGTATTTTATCTAGAGTAACATGGACATACATGTATGAATATAAAAAGTCCGTTTTTAAATAAAAGGATTTAACAATGTGTTAACTAAACCACTCATTAGTCAGTATGCGTCGAGCGAGCGAAGCGAGCGATAAAAATTTTTATACTGAGGGCTTGCATCGAAATTGTTTGATATTTTATCTACAGTAACATGGACATACATGTAAAAAACTTACCTTGGTCGATTTTAGGGGGGGCGTACGCCGCTTCCGCCCCCCCCCCCCCCCTAAATCCGCCCATGATACATGTGTTAAATGTGTGTTAGTGCTATCTGTAATTAGAACGCATGCAATATTGCTTAATGTTTTGACTTTATGTCAGTTTGCTTTATAAATTGTTAAACAACAACATTATGATAGATCTATACGCTTACATGTGCTTGTAATACATTTATTATTAAAATATTTAAATAGTTATTTGTATTTGTATGCCAGTTTATGCAAGCATAGGACATAAACACAAATAAAAAACGTGTGCATTATGATGTTTTCCTTCAAGGGAGATAAGTATGTAGTTTTGCTATATAGGTGTATATAGTGGTGTATATAGTGGTGACTAGTGTGCGTATATAAGCCCCCAAACACATAAATCACTCTTCTGTGTGGATATAGTAATGTTTAAATCATAAATAATCATTTATTATCCATTAATTACATAAATAATGCCTTTATTATATGTATTCCGGTGTATTCCGGTGTATTCCGGTGATTCGGTGTATTCCGGTCTTTCTAGTAACCCCTTTATATACAGTGGACCTGATGCCTGGAACTCCTGATGTTGCGTTCTTTCTAACGTCCCGGTAAACCCGTAGAATTGCCCGGCTTTTACCACTACAGTACTGTAACCGTAAATTTTTTTATATAAAGTTACTATCTATCTATCTTCCTTTAATGCCAAACCCCTGCTGGGGACCTAGGCATGCGTCGTCATACCGACAAAGACTGTTAGTATTTTAAAAATATATATAAAAGAAATTTAAGAAAAACATTGAAGTTTTTGGATGTTAGGTTTAAAAATAAAAACAAACATTGAATTTATGGTGAGATATGTTCAATTCTGCTGACTGCAGAATTGAACTGTTCTATATTGGGTAATATAGGGATGTCAGGAGCTAATGAATTCCAGTGGAAGACTGTTCTGGGGAAAAAGGAGAATTTGTAGTAGTCGGCGGTTGCGTCAATTAATTTGAAAGCAAGCGAGTGTGAATGTCGGGATTGTCTGTTCGTCAGTGTCATGTAATCTTCTAGAGGGATAGCTACCAGGTCATTTGTGATCTTGTAACAAAGTGAGAGTCGACTGTCGATACGTCTTTGGTCTAGTCTTCTCCACTGTAGGGACTGGAGCATCTCAGTGACACTACTGGTCCGTCTGTAGTCGTGTTTTGCCCAGCGTGCTGCCCGGCGCTGTACGGCCTCGATCTGGTTTATGGCAGTCTCAGTATGAGGTGACCAGATACTTGAGCAGTACTCCAGCTGAGGGCGGACAAGAGTTTTATAGGCCATGGACTTTAGATCTTCAGAATGAACCTTGATGTTTCTCCTTAAGAACCCTAATGTTTGATTTGCTTTTTTGGTGATGTTGTTGATGTGTGTGTTCCATTGTAAGTCCTCTGCAATAGTGAGGCCTAAGTATTTTGCAGAGGAGGTAGACTCAAGTTTAGTGTTATGTAAGTAATAGGTTGTGTCGATGTGTTTCTTTAACCTTGTGATGTGTATAACTTGACATTTTGACGGGTTAAACTCCATGTCCCACTGTTTTTCCCAATGTTCAAGAGTGCATAAGTCTGTCTGTAGTGTTTGTGATTGTTTTTCTTGAGTGATTGCAAGGTATATGGCAGTGTCATCTGCAAATAACCGGACCCGAGAGTTTATCTGAGAGGGAAGATCATTTATGTATGCAAGAAACAGTAGGGGGCCTAGTACGGATCCTTGGGGCACTCCAGATGAGACTGATATGCTTGATGACTGGGATCCGTTAACAACTACACACTGTGTGCGGTTGTTGAGAAATGACCTGATCCACGTTAGGGTGGTCCCTCTTATTCCATATTGGGACAGTTTGAGAAGCAGTTTCTCATGGTTGACTTTATCAAATGCTTTGCTGAAGTCAAGTAGTATAAGGTCTACTTGCTTCTTGGAGGTCACTGATTTGTACAGTTCATCCACAAGCATTGTTAGCTGCGTTTCGCAAGACCTTTTTTCTCTAAAGCCATGTTGGAGATCATAGAAGATTCCAATATTAGTGAAATGTTTTGTAATGGAGGAGGCGATAACATGTTCAAGGGTTTTACATAGAATACAGGTAAGGGATATTGGACGGTAGTTTGCAGCATTGGACTTATCGCCTTTTTTATATGCCGGGGCTACATTGGCAGTTTTCCATATTAAGGGTAATTCTCCAGTTTTAACAGATTTCTGGAAAATCTTCTGTATGATTGGAGAAATCTCTTTGGCGAGATTTTTCAGTAAGATCGGTCTTATTTGGTCTGGGCCTGCAGCTTTATGAGGGTTTAGGTTTGTTAACAATTTTTCTATACCCTTTGTTGCTATCTCTATGTCAGGCATTTTATTTTGTGCCTTACATTCCTGAGGGGAGTTGAGACCTTGATCGCTTAGATTCTGGAGCTTCATATTACAGAGAGATTTCAGGGACAGTGGTGACCTTTGGCTAAATACTGACTGAAACTGTTCATTCAGTATTGTCGCCTTCTTAGTATCATCGGGGTAGCAGATGTTGTCCTTTTTTAGAGGAGCTACACTGGCAGAGTCTTGTTTTGAATGTTTAAGTAATGTATACAGTTTTTTATTGTTAGGTTTATTAGGTATAGTGGAATTTTGTGGACTGTTTTCTTGAATTTGGTTTACATTAAGTATGTCTTCTAGATATTTTTGGTAAGCTTGTTTAGTTTGTATGCGTGTGATGTGTTTTGTTTTTAAATAGTTTTCCCTATCCTTGGATTTCTTTGTTTTGGCCTGTTTTTTGTACTGTCTATCTCTCTTTCTGTACAACCTAGTGAGTGTTGAGTTAATCCAAGGAAATTTATCTTTAGTTCTTGCAGTTTTTGTTACTCCCCTTTATTTAATTTACTCCATTTGCAAGTTGATTGCTCATACGGAAACGATACATTTTAGTTGTAACAGAGAATTAAGAGAATATATTCTTACATCAACCAGGTTGTAAAATACTGTAAGTTTCGTGAAATTATTCAGTTTAATACATTTGAACATACACGTGATATCTCACTCCGAGACCAAAACTCACAGAATTTCGTCTCTCTGAAGTGAAAATCTGTGAGATTTGGAAATATTTCACAAAACAGTTGTGAAAATAAAATAAATTTAAAAGCTCTTAAATGACATTTTCTTAATTTGTTGCACCATCAAATGCTTTAGAAAAAAGGCTTAAATGTATGAAAGTAATAGTTAAAACCTCACTCATACCATATTCTTAAGGAATCTCACAGATTTTGGGACAAATCTCCTTAAAAAAATCTTGAATCTCACAGTGTGGCTTCAAAAATATCATCAAATGTATGTTTGGGCTCCACTTTTGAGTTTGATTTCACTACCGTTTATTTACATCAACATATATCAGGCCATTCAGCCTTTCAGGGAGGTTGGACTTCCAAGTTCAACCAGGCAGGAATATGTTTATATTTAAAAATAATTTATTAGAGAGGTTTTGTTGATATTTATTAAATTTACAAGGTTTTTGTCTCGCCTTTTCGAAGAAAAAAAGAGACATAGGTGTTGCTTTTACCGGCGGTGGCGGCGTCAACATTCAAGTTTTGCGTTTAGGTCATTTTCTCACAAACTGTATTGTGTATGCACTAGACCTTTCAAACTTTACTTATAGTTGTATCTTGGGTGGTACATCGCAACGTGACAAAGCATATGTGGAAGTGACCTTGACCCTCCAAGCAAAGGGCAGATAACTTAGTAATTTTTAGGTTCAACTTTTGTGTTTAGGTCACTTTTTCACAAACTGTATGCACTAGACCTTTCAAACTTTGATTATAATTGTATCTTGGGTGGTACATCACAACGTGACAAAGTATATGTGGAAGTGACCTTGACCCTCCAAGCAAAGGTAACTTAATAATTTTTAGGTTCAACTTTTGTGTTTAGGTCACTTTTTCACAAACTGTATGCACTAGACCTTTAAAACTTTGCTTATAGTTGTATCTTGAGTGGTACATCACAACGTGACAAAGTAAATGTGGAAGTGACCTTGACCCTCTAAGCAAACGGAAGATAACCTTATAATTGTACCTTCAACTTTGGCGTTTAGGTCACTTTTTCACAAACTGTATGCACTAAGACCTTTCAAGAATTGCTTATAGTTGTATCTTGGGTGGTACATTGCAACGTGACAAAGCAAATGTGAATGTGACCTTCACCATCCAAGCAAAGGGCAGATAACTTTAACTGTTACATTTACATCACTTTCTTATGAACTATAATTATGCACTAGATGTTTTAAACTTAATTTATAGCTTAATCTTTGGAAGAAAACATATTCTATTTTGACATAGTTGTGTCTTGGGTAGTGCATCTTTTTGGATGGATGGATTTCATCTAATAATTCTATGACCTTGACCTACTTTTTGGAGCTGATGATTTTTAGCTCTATTGGCCAAGGGCCTTCATTTTTCATCCGATCTTTACCGTTTGGCCTTTTTTATAATTAGTCTATTTTTTTTTATAGATTTTTTTTTTTTAGAAATCTTCTTTTTTTTTTTTTTTTTAAATTTGATTTATTGATTGATTTTATTTCATTGTTTTTTTAATTACTTTATTGATTTTTTTTTGGTGTTAACGCCGTGTTAGCAGGAAGCATTGCTATGATTTCTCGTTGTGCCTATTGCGTTTTTTCCCGGTTCATTCATTTTTGATGGAGTTACAGCCTCTTGACATTTTCTTGTCGGCACTACTCCTCCTAAACGCCTTGTTGGATTTCAACAAAACTTGGCAGGAAGCATCGGTAAGATATCTAGTTGTGCAGGTCACGCCTTTTGTTCCAGTTCGCTGATTTATGATGGAGTTATGGCACTTTGACATTTTTACTTTACATTTCTTGTTGGCGCTACTCCTCCTAAACGACTTGTTGGATTTCTACAAAATTTGGCCTCAGTATGCTGTCTAGTTGTGCAAGGCGCGGTATATCAATGAAATCTTGGACAAATTTGAAAACCAGCTAGATCTGGCTAGTAACGACAGCAGGTTATGGTCCTTGATTTGTTGAAAAATGCTATATTGTATGTTCCTTTGTTAAATCTATAAGTACTTCATTTTTTATCTGATCTTTACCATATTTGTTTAGAATGTTAATATAAATCCCCCCCCCCCCCACCCCCACCCCCACCCCCAATCTCTGGATCTCTTGTTTTTAAACAACTGCACTTTAATGTCATATCAGCAAATGGCAAACTCCATTGTTTTTAGTTACTAAAATGTTTACAAACATTCATTTAAGCATCATTGACCGTTTTATTTTTAAATCCAGCCCCCGTAAGGCGAGTCATGTGAATCCACGGATTTCTTGTATTTATATATTTATGTGGTTTTGTGTATATTTATAACAATGTTTTGTTAAAATATATCACAAATTTTTGTTTATATTTCTTATTCTTTCTGCTGATACTTCACACAATCAATTTTGATTATCACGTGATTTCTGGGACGAGATTCAAGAATGCTAAGCAGTCGGCCACCGCAGCTTCATCGCTAGTTTTGTTGATTACAGAGATCTAAGAAGAAGTAGTTTATTAATTATGTATCAAGTTGATATTTATTACAAAGTTGTGTTAAAGTCACTCACCCGCCAACAGCCCTCTAATTTTACAACATATGCACACCGCTTCAAATTCGTTGAACGATAAGGTATATATAAAGCTAACATATAACTCTAGAAATACAATATAAACATGAAAACCGGCCAGCCAAAAACATCGCCTTTTTGTTATTGCTTGAAGCTTCGAATAAAAAGTTACCAACTCTAAATTCATTTCACACATACAGGTACAGTTTTAATTAGCATATATGCATCATTTTGTGACCTCAACACATGGGTAGAGTTTGGAAGAACTTTTATAGCGAAATTTGGCGCTTGTGTTACTTTAAATGTTATATCTATTATGCACTTTTTTTATATTTTAAAGTAGCTATCCCACCAAATAACAGCAAAATTACACTTGAAACCATTTATCAAATCTCTATCCAGGTGTTCAGATCATATAATAATGACGTTACGTCATATTACTGTTTTTATTGGAACTGAGGGTTGGAATTAGAATCGGATACCTATGATTGATTCTTTTTTTTGCATATCATTTACATTCTGCGCATTGGGCCAGCCTTAAAAATATATTTGTTTGCTGTTTCCCGACCCAGGATTTTATAAGTGGGTAGGTAGGTGAATTTTTTTTTTGCCAAAGACACAAAGAAATTAAAGGGACACTGTCCGTAAGTAAGCAGATATTGAGCATAACTACATAACTGTCTGACTTTTATTCATTGAAATGTATACTTGATAACATGAGGATAGACCCTAAGAAGTATGTAGGAATACATTCGTGAGTTTGAAAAAAAAGAAAGTTTTAATCATTAGAAGTAAATAAAGTGGGACCCACGATATTTACCTTTTATGCGTTCACGTGACTTCCATAGCGCACTAGGTTTTCACCATAGTATGTATGGCGTAATATGTATAGCCCGCTTAGCTCAGTCGGGAGCGAGTTCCGACAACTTTACGCTCACGCACACTTATTTTTACTGCGAGTTTGGGCTGCGAGTTTAAACCCACGAAGTGGATTTGCTTTTTTTTGTACCGCGATTGAATTCCGTTAAACAATCTTGCTTTTAATTAGTAAATATTGAATAATGTTTAGTGTATAATGTTTGCGAACATAATTATTGGGTGTTTTATAAGCTAAAAGTTACGGACAGTGTCCCTTTAAAGAAAAATATACTAAAAACAGTAAAAAAAAAATTTGTTAAAGAATTGCTATAAAAAGTTTTGGGTAAGGCTCTTTTTAGTGGGTAGGTAGGGAAACAGCTAACCAACAATTTTTTATGGTCGGCCTTGACGTCACCAACTACTAACGTTTTGCATGTTTATTTACACAGTGATGCAATTGTCATTGTTGAGATTAGCGCACATTAACTTTTATCTTCCCCTAATGCTGTGTGTAAGATCAGGCATTCCACCAGCCATGTAAACCTTATCCGATATGCAAGAAATACCTTGTCGTCAGTAGGTTTTGAAATGGTGTACAGTTTTTGTAAAATGTGGCTGTTGTTGGCAACAGCAACTTTAAAATGACGTAGTCTAGATCTACGATGTAAATTATAATTCAATCTGGTTTATCTCAATATGGCCATACTTCACTGGAGTATCCTAGTTGTTTATTTAAGAAACAAAAATATTTCCAGCAGATTTATGTTGTCCCAGATCAATACCTGGTGGGCGGGACTTGAAAATCATTGCTTCTCTGCATTTTTTGCTGTAGAGCAGTTGTCACAGGGCTAGAAAATGTGAAGCCAGACCGGGGCTCGAACCCGGGACCTTCGGACTAACGTTCCGATACTCTACCGGCTGAGCTAACCAGCCGGACAATACAACATCAATCTACCTGTTAGATATCAATGACCCGCGACACACTCCCCCTAAAATTCGTCCTCGAATTTCCATGGGTACAGAGAATCATTCGCATGTTTCTCAGAGTTAACTAAGTCACGGTCCCCCGTTGGGCCCAAATGTCACATGGCTAGAAAAATGTGCAGCCAGACCGGGGCTCGAACCTGTGACCTTCGGACTACCGTTCCGATGCTCTACCGATAGCTAACCAGCCGGACAATGCAACATCAATCTACCTGTTAGATATCCATAAACCGTGACACAGTGAAACTCAGCAAGAGTTTTAAATCACCCCACTCTAACCCTAATTTCCTTTCACAGACGGAAACTCCCACTCGAAATGTGTTTTATTCCCACCCACAAGAAATTCCCAGAAATGTATTATTTATATATGACCAAACTCATCTCCTTAAACATTAGGGTCTTCCACAGGCCATTTAAGAGCATATTCCCCCTATATCTTAATTCTAAAATCTAATTTCCCCTTACTCCTTAATTAACCCCTAACCTTTGATCTCTCTGCCATATCCCTTAAACCACCAATAAATCTCCAAAATGCATTATACCCGTCTATAAATAGCTCCTTGTAGGCTATACTTTTTAAAAATCCTTTCATTTACAGTTGAAATTATGAAATATACTTCAAATTGCATCTAAATAAATCATGATCCGTAAAAATATTGGTCACCCGAAAGGTAACTTCCTCGCACACCCACCCCATAACATTCAAATTTAATTTCCCCTATCCCTTAAATAATTTCTGTGGAAGAAACTGAACATCATCCCCACATCCCCCACCTCCACCTGGGATGTAACCTAGTACAGCACATATATTACTGTGCAGAATAAATGTCCTCGTAAACAAGAAGTTGTTTTTGGCTCATTCATTTCGATTTGATACTTTAGAGTAGAAAATATTATTATTTGTCAATTATTAGTCATACCGCAGGTCCGCAATGCAAACACTGACATACTCACTTATTTTTTTTTTAACTTAACTCTTTCGCAGCATACTTTAAAACTGTTAATTGAATCTTGTTATTTAAATTTTAGTGAATGGATATCTAGTCTTTAACAAAAAAATACCCAATTTTTGTTAGGTATCAGGGCCTGTCATGTAAACAGCAAGGAATAACAGGAAATACCGGTACTCCCAGGCACACATGATGGACATCCCTACAGGATCAATGGACAGCAAGTCTAGGGCTACACCTTCAGAGAGAACAAAGGGTATCTTTATGTCTACATACTTTTACAAGAGTAGTCTCAGAAGTTTGTAGAGTCAACGTATTATCTTGTTATTCTTGATTTTGCCATTATCAAAATTCGCTGTTGTTTTTTGTGGGATTTTCGAACTCGGGATGTCTCCACACTAATTCTGTATAATGAGTGCACAGTGTTTATTTGCATTGGCACGTTTTAGGACGTATTATGTAAACCTATCATGCGTAAGCTGTTTCTAGTTGTGTTAGTAATATACGTTGTCAGAATAAGTAGGTAGTCTGTACGTTACTCTAAGATGTTTTGTAAATTAATTAAAGCAATTTACTTTCATTCCTCTAATAGGTTTCTTAATTATAACACTAACTATGGTTTGATCAATCACCTAAGGTTAGGTCAGTCACCTAAGGTTAGATCAATCACCTAAGGTTAGATCAATCACCTTTGGTTAGATAATCTGATTAATCGTATAAGGTTAGATCAGTCACCTAAGGTTAGATCAATCACCTTTGGTTAGATTAATTGTATAATGTTAGATCAGTCACCTAAGGTTAGATCAATCACCTTTGGTTAGATTAATCGTATAAGGTTAGATCAGTCACCTAAGGTTAGATCAATCACCTTTGGTTAGATTAATCGTATAAGGTTAGATCAGTCACCTAAGGTTAGATCAGTCACCTAAGGTTGGATTAATCACCTATGGTTAGATCAGTCACCTAAGGTTGGATCAATCACCTAAGGTTAGATCAGTCATAAAATGTTAGATCAATCACCTGTGGTTAGATCAGTCACCTAAGGTTAGATCAATCAACTAAGGTTAGATCAGTCATATAAGGTTAGATCAATCAACTAAGGTTAGATCAGTCACCTAAGGTTAGATCAATCACCTAAGGTTAGATCAAATACCTAATGTTAGATCAATCATATAAGGTTAGTTCAATCATCTGTGGTTAGAGCAATCACCTAAGGTTAAAGCAATCACCTTTGGTTAGATCAGTTTATAAGGTTATATCAATCACCCATGGTTAGATCAATCACCTATGGTTACATCAATTACCTAAGGTTATAATAATCATATACGGTATTGCTTAGATCAATTAGATCAATTACCTAAGGTTAGATCAATCATATACGGTTAGATCATTTACCTAAGGTTAGATCAATTATATAAAGTTAGATCAATAACCTAAGGTTAGGACAATTGCCTAAGTTTAGATCAATCACCTAAGGTTAGATCAATCAACTTAGGTTAGATCAGTCACTTAAGGTTAGATCAATCACCTAAGGTTAGATCAATCACCTAAGATTAGATCAGTTGTATAAGGTTAGATCAATTACCTAAGATTAGATCAATCATATAAGGGTAGATCAATTACCTAAGGTTAGACCAATTACCTAAAGTTAGAACACAAACCTAAGGTTAGATCAATTGCCTAAGATTAGGTCAATTGCCTACGGTTAGATCGTTGCCTAAAGTTGCCTAAGGTTACATCAGTGGCCTAAGGTTAGGTCAATACCTAAAGTTAAGGTTAGATCAATTGCCTAAGGTTAAGGTTAGATCAATTACCAACGGTTAGATCAAAGGTTAGTTTAATCCACCTAATATTAATTGGTACATTTAAACTATCTTCAGGATAGGTGAACTGACTGTTATTCCTGACTGCAGTTCCTGTCTGTCAGGCATGAATCTGAAGGATTGATTATCATTTTCTTTTTCAGGTCGTGCCCGTTCCCCACCCAGTGTTGTACGTCGACCCTGTAAGGAGCACTCATTTCTGACAGATGTGGCAGATGTACGGGTCATGGAGCAGGGGCTGCTACAACTTCTGGAGGATTTTCACTCGGGAAAACTACAAGCATTTGGTAAGGGCTGTTCCAGGAAAAAAGGCCTGGGGGGGGCAAGAACGACAGTCAAAAAAACACCCCCCACCCACAGAATTCAAATTATTTTCCACCCCCCACCCACAGAATTTGAATTCGCCAAGAACCCCCCACCCACAGAATTAGAACTTTTTACAAATTTAATAAATCTGATAAATTGATCTTCAAATCACTCTTATAATCAGTGCTCCAGATAAGCTTTTTCCTAGCGGTAACATTGAATATGGACCTGAGGATTGGGTCTATATTCATAAAGAAAACAATCCTGTAGGCCTGGGTCCATATTCATAAAGAAAACAATCCTGTAGGCCTGGGTCCATATTCATAAAGAAAACAAACTTGTAGGCCTGGGTCCATATTCATAAAGAAAACAATCCTGTAGGCCTGGGTCCATATTCATAAAGAAAACAATCCTGTAGGCCTGGGTCCATATACATAAAGAAAACAATCTTGTAGGCCTGGGTCCATATCCATAAAGAAAACAATCCTATAGGCCTGGGTCCATATTCATAAAGAAAACAATCCTGTAGGCCTGGGTCCATATTCATAAAGAAAACAATCCATAAAGAAAACAATCCTGTAGACCTGGGTCCATATTCATAAAGAAAACAATCCTGTAGGCCTGGTCCATATCCATAAAGAAAACAATCTTGTAGGCCTGGGTCCATATCCATAAAGAAAACAATCCTGTAGGCCTGGGTCCATATTCATAAAGAAAACAATCTTGTAGGCCTGGGTCCATATCCATAAAGAAAACAATCCTGTAGGCCTGGGTCCATATTCATAAAGAAAACAATCCTGTTTTATTAAATAACAATTGATAAACATTTCTCTGTTATTTGGTTATGCTCAATAATGTGCTTTAATACTTACAGACAGTGTCCTTTTAAAGTTTGTTGTTATATTTTCGTACTTACAAAACATAAAAATATTGAGAAAGTAAGAGTTTAAAAAAAAACAAAAAAAAAACAAAAAACTTTTTTTTTATCCCACCCACACCACCAAATATTGGCCGCGATTTTACAAAAACGGCCGTTCAAAAGACGGCTGCACGGTTGGCTGCCTAATAACTACCCCTCTGGAAAATAACCGATAGTATGAATAAAATTGAGTACAATGTAAACTAGTACGAACTAATTAGGTACGAAGTACGAAATTTCGTAGGAGTTGTCGTTCTTGAATTTATTCTATTTTTAGAAGCAACATCTGCTAACATACAAAAATCGATTTTAGCAATTTTACGGGAGTTTTTCACACAATTCCGTGGGGCCGGGAGGAGGGTTAGAATTCCGTGAGGTATCACATGTATGTACACCCTCCAACAACTCAATACGATTTACATTTCACCCCCCACCCACAGAATTCGAATTCTTCTGACACCCCCAACCCACATAATTAGAATTCTTCTGAGTGTATCAAAACTATCAAGGTGTTAAAAAAAAAGGTGTTCAGGTCATTTAATAATGTATATGTGCCGATTTTTCATGCGTTCTAAAAATACCCGTGACTGAATATGTGTAAAATGAATTATGAGTTGGCAACTCTAGTTCTGGGGTTTTGCATTGATGTTTTACATTCATAGCCATATAACCTTCAAACTTCATACACACTTACATCTACATGACAGCAACATTTTCCTATCAAAAATATGTTAATATACTTTTCACGCTTTGGTAAGTAAGAGGCAGTGAGGGAAGTGCAGACTGAGTACAAGAACCATCATTCTATCTTAATTTAAATGAGAGTTATTGCCCTTTGTAATTTATACTTATAAGTCTTGTCTGAAGCATAACTTAAAAACTACTAATGGTGCTGGAATAAAATCTCACACAAAGATAGAGGGCAGTGAGAGGAAGTGCAGAATGCAATAAACATAACCAGTGTTTCTTTTTGTGACTGAATGCGGCCCATCCCCAATGCCATTAGGTATGTTTTTGTGTTTTTTCCAATTGGAAAGAAAAAAATCTTAATTGAAACTATTTTTTTTCTTTCTTTTTTTTATAAATCAAGATTGCATGTGTTCCTTTAAATACAGTATAACTTCTATTATATACGTAAAGGTGGCACATCCATGTTTGATAAGATGAACGAAATAAGAGAAAAGCAGGAGCAGCTGGCGCAGTTACATTTTGAATTGGATCTACAGCAAGATATGAGAAGGTAGGGTATTGGGCAGAAAATGATCAAGCTGTCATTCTCACGTATCGTCCATCTGTTAAGACCCCTCGGATATAATGCTCAGAGTTCTTCATGAAACTTAACCAGGAAATTTGTATATGCCCAAAATACAGACCAACTTTGATCAAATTCTGTAACATATATTGGTAGGTCATGGTCCTTTTACACTTCAGCTAGGACATATATTACAACAGAGTGTGCGTAGTTGCGTAAAATCAATAGAAATACCATAGCATGCATAAACCAAAAAGAAAATGTAAAAGTCAGTTCATTAACAATCAGTCGTATAATTGTTTCCCCCAGTGTTCTCACCACATCTTGAAACCACTTCACCGATAGGTAACAGACCGAACAAGCCGAGTGTACAAGACTGGGTCTGAAATTCATGTCAATTGTGAACGATTTACCCGAGTTGTGTTGTTTGCTGCTCTATTGTGTAGGCACTTGTAGATCTAAATTGTTAGCTCCGTTTACTTTAAATCATGAATGTAACAGGAAACGTCAATATTCGCTCATATTTACGTGAGGTAAAGTCATATTGGGTGTGTAAAGTATACTCGTCGTGATTGGTGCAATTTTCTGTTCATGTCAAAGAAAGTATGTGACGTAATGTAAACAATGTTGATTTCATTGTGAAAATTCCCACGATGTAACGACAATATGTTTGTTTCAAGTAAATGTTTTTGGTGAAAATTAAATGTTTATACAAACTATTTTATTGTTCTAATAAATTATTTAAACATGCGTATGCAATAAAAAGGTTATTAGATCTAAATTTGGATATATGCACTCGTTCTTTCGCATATACATATTGTGCTCCTAAAGTCGTGCAATATTAATACGCGAAAGAACTCGTGCATATATTCCAATACAAATCTAATAACCTATAAATACTATATTGTTACCTTTGCATATTAATTCCCTATATAGCTGGTGATTATTGAATAGTGTAACTTCTGTAAATTAATTCTCTTGAGCTTGAAATTATTGAATATTGTAATCCTTAAATATTCATATTCTAGAGCTGGGGAGCTGGCACATACAGTAGATTATTTTATTCCAATATTAAACTGAAATATTTAATCCATTTTCAGAATGGCCACCGAAGAAGCCAGAGCCAGAAATTATGAAAATCTCAATAAAATGATAGGAAGAGTAAGTATATTCCGTATACATTGTACATATCAGGTCTGCAGCTACACAAAGGCACGCAGTTGTCTGTACACATCAGGTCTGCAGCTACACAAAGGCACGCAGTTGTCTGTACACATCAGGTCTGCAGCTACACAAGGCACGCAGTTGTCTGTACATATCAGGTCTGCAGCTACACAGGTCTGCAGCTACACAAAGGCATGCAGTTGTCTGTACATATCAGGTCTGCAGCTACACAAAGGCACACAGTTGTCTGTACATATCAGGTCTGCAGCTACACAGGTCTGCAGTTGTCTGTACATATCAGGCCTGCAGCTACACAGGTCTGCAGTTGTCTGTACATATCAGTTCTGAAGCTACAAAAAGGCACGTAGTTGTCTGTACATATCAGGTCTGCAGCTACACAAAGGCACGCAATTGTCTGTACATATCAGGTCTGCAGCTACACAGGTCTGCAGCTACACAAAGGCACGCAGTTGTCTGAACATATCAGGTCTGCAGCTACACAGGTCTGCAGTTGTCTGTACATATCAGGTCTGCAGCTACACGGGTCTGCAGTTGTTTGTACATATCAAGACTGCAGCTACACAAAGGCACGCAGTTGTCTGTACATATCAGGCCTGCAGCTACACAAAGGCACGCAGCTGTCTGTACATATCAGGTCTGCAGCTTCACAAAGGCACGCAGTTGTCTGTACATATCAGGCCTGCAGCTACACAGGTCTGCAGTTGTCTGTACATATCAGGTCTGCAGCTACACAGGTGTGCAGTTGTCTGTACATATCAGGCCTGCAGCTACACAGGTCTGCAGTTGTCTGTACATATCAGGCCTGCAGCTACACAGGTCTGCAGTTGTCTGTACATATCAGTTCTGCAGCTACACAGAGGCACGTAGTTGTCTGTACATATCAGGTCTTCAGCTACACAAAGGCACGCAATTGTCTGTACATATCCGGTCTGCAGCTACACAAAGGCACGTAGTTGTCTGTACATATGATAGTCTGCAGCTACAAAAAGGCACGCAATTGTCTGTACATATCAGGTCTGCAGCTACACAAAGGCACGTAATTGTCTGTACATATCAGGTATGCAGCTACACAAAGGCACGCAGTTGTCTGTACATATCAGGTCTGCAGCTACACAGGTCTGCAGCTACATGTAGGCACACAGTTGTTTTTACATATCAGGTCTGCAGCTACACAAAGGCATGCAGTTGTCTGTACATATCAGGTCTGCAGCTACACAAAGGCACGCAGTTGTCTGTACATATCAGGTCTGCAGCTACACAAAGGCACGCAGTTGTCTGTACATATCATCTTTTCTTAACAAGTAATATTTAGATGTGGGGAAAAGGCAGGCTAGGCATTGAGCCAGGACCCACAATGCAAATTATTATACCCCAACTTCCACAAAGTGAAGTGGGGGCTATATACGAATCATGTTGTCCATATCCAGTCACATAACACTTTTTTTTTGTCCTGTCCCGTCACATAACACAATTTTTGTCCCATCCCATCGCATTGCGTAACACATTTTCATGACTTGCATTCCTCAAACAGTTTTGAATGGGTTGTACCCCAACTTCATATACACATAACAACTGATGACCTTATGTCCCTCTACACCACCCATTATTGATTGCCTGATTTATTACAGAATTATGGCCCTTTGTTTGACTTAAAATTAAAGCGAGGGTATTTATCACCTTCAGTGATAGTCACTAGTTGGTACCAACTCTGATGGCAAATTCAATTAATTTTTGAAAAGAACAATGTCATTTTACCATGATAGCAATCTGGATAAGGTAGCTTACACTATTTTTGGAACTAAAATTTGCTTACCGTTATGTTTGGATCCATGTTGGTAACCCACCGTCTATTGAAAAAGGGTTACATGCAAAGTTTCATGTCAGTTTGCAACTACTGTATATATGTGACTTTCTGCTAATTGTTGATCTTGACAATTATTTCTATTTTTCAGCTTCAAGGGTTGAGCACATCTATGTATCCTTTTAAAGTAACTATCCCGCCAAGGACAGGTAACTATCCCGCCAAGGATAGGTAACTATCCCGCCAAGGACAGGTAACTATTCCGCCAAGGACAGGTAACTATCCCGCCAAGGACAGGTAACTATCCCGCCAAGGACAGGTAACTATCCCGCCAAGGACAGGTAACTATCCCGCCAAGGACAGGACACATGACCGTTATGTTATACGTTTATACTTATGGAAATTCCACGTTGAGTTTTATTTTCGAAGCATCAAATTATGAGTTACTAACTCCTAAGTCACCATTAGAACCTGTGAATAAATCTAGACTTTTAGTCGGCACATCTGCATTATGTTATGACCTCAACATATAAATAGAGTTTGGAAGTACTGTTTTGTAGTGAAATTTGGTGTGTTTTTTTTAATTGCACATCCACTGTCATGTTACCAATAGCACCTTTATAGCCAAGTTGTTTACACAGTGCACACGACGCTTAAAAACAGACTTTTGCCATGGCCAGTCTTGAAATTAAAAAGTGTACCTTAGTTCCCCTATTAGAAGCACCTCCCCCTAATAAAATTGCCCATCCCACCACCTTTTTTTTTTAAAACAAAATCTTAACACGAGTGCCCACTCTTCATTTTGCATGTGTGCGTGTCGTGTGCTACTGTTAGGGGAAATACAATATAAAATACATGTTTTATAATTCATCATTACCTGTATTTCCTTTAACTGTATGCAGACAACAGTTGCAGAAGAATCAGGGGTATGAGAATCCACAAGGGAAATAGTGTTGTCAGGGAATCAAGCGAGATCATAATAGTAACTATGATCAACATAGATGCTGTGGAACTTGGCCCCATTTTTTAATGGAAAGACCTCTTGTGTTTGTTGTATATTTTTCTTCTTGTTATTCTCTCACCAACTTTTTAAAGAAGCCTGTGTCACAACTCGTCAGCATTTTTCACAGTGGTAGAATTCAGCTCGGAAATTTTGCTGTCATCCAATGTGGCCACCAGTGACATAACGATTAACATCTCCTGATGACAGAAATTCTTAAAAATTAATCAGTGACATGTACATGAAGTCTAGTTGTGTATAACCGAAACATATCCGTAGCGAACAGATAAACATGGACATCGGTAAAGCCGTTTCAGCTTGATATATGCACTAGAGAGAAGCCTTTCACATTTGGTACGATCTTGGTGGCACTTCTCAATAACCTCTAGTTTGATGATGATGAACTTATCTTTGAGATGTGCTTACCAACTTTTGGGGTCATGACATTATACAATATTATATGACTGGCTGGGAAGCTGTGATGAAATTCTTATTCACTCTTTTTTCCATATAAACCTGATGGGAGAAATTCTTAAAATTCATTGAGAGATGTGTACTTGAAGTCAAAAGTTGCACATAAGCAAAAAAAATCTTTAGACATTGTGGCCCTGATGTTATATGTTGTAGATAGCTGTTGGAGAACCAAGTGTTAATCGTTTAATGTGAGGCTAGATATCAATGATGATGGACATCTAGAACATGCTTCTCCTCAAGAACTACCAACTAATTTTGTTGACAAGGTGTGCACGAGAAGAAAAAGCGAACAAATAAACATGGCTGCCAGTGATGTCGTCATTACAAATCAAGAGAGAATTATTGTACAATTACTATTGCTTGGAGCACTTGTTTCTTCTAAAGGTTTTCTGGACTTTTTAAACACCATTTAAATTGTACATACATAAGTATTAAACGAGTGAAAACAAGACTATTTTAGGGGTAAATAAAAATACGCTGCTATTATTTGAGATTCTTTAATTTTTTGCTCCCCCAGGAGTTCACATAAACATGTTATGGGCCTTAAACGACGGTATTTATTTTTCAACGGAGTTTCAAAACTAGCGTATTTTTATTTTCCACTAAAAATTCCGGTTCCAATGATATATTTTAAATTTATGGAAATACTGTCAAAATTGTTCATGTAAATGCTGAAAACCATTGGTTGGAAAATATTACCCAAACAAAAAACTATATACCTCCCTTGATGATGAAAGTTTGTAAAAACATCTTCAGTTTTGCATACCAACTTTTGGGACATTAACGCCAACCAAAATGGCTGTCAGTGACGTCATTAGCAAATTATTTTAGCATATCTGACAGGCCTTTTTCCGTTTAGCAACTTGCTGTTCTGTTTATTGATATACCCCTCTTTCTTATCGTCCAGTCAGACTTCAGTAAACAATTAATTCGCAAGATCTTGATCACTTCTTTGAATTGATTTGATTGGTCAGTAGTTTTCCAGTGCTTAACGGAGATAATGCAGTCTTTACTGTGTGAAATTAGTACTAATTCAAACTGTAAATTGTGCTAGTCAAATAGAAAAATGGTGAACTTACTCAATGGAAAAAAATATATAACGAAAAAGGCCAGTCGAATACCCTCCTTCTCAAAAACTACTTGTTTGATTTTGAAACTGTATATAATTAAACATCAAGACATCATTCCCTGTGGTCAACAGTCATGAGTCTTCAGGAATGGAATGTCTCTTTGATCATGTTATGATAAAAATCTAGTTGGTATTCTTATTACTGTATAAAGGGAGGCAATTCATTTTTCATTATGATGTGTCCATTATATGTTTGTGTATTTTAATTTATTCAAGATGTCTTCACATATCTATATATAAGATCCATGAATGCTTGTCTTTTATTTATACTAATGTACATAAGCTCCACATAAGCTCCACATTAGCTTTCAGCACAATGCATTGTTCGCATCAAAATCACACATCTGACTGATGATCTCTAATTAGGTTGTTTATACAGCAAGATTATTGTGTACACCAATCATTTAGAGGTTATCACCTTCCACAATGCAAACTGCCCGGGGCGTGTGAATTTAGAGTTTACCGTAAGTTTGATTAAAGGACATGAAATTTGACTTGATTCTTGGTATTTTTAAGCGCAGCGGTCTTGATTTTAAGAGAAGCGGTCACTTTTAGGCACCGCAGAATGTGTTTTGGAAAGTCAAGCTCAGCAGCACCGCTACGCTTAAATGGCCTGTGGAGAACCCTGGCATGGAAACAGGAGGCCCAAGAGGGCCTGTATTGCTCTACTGGCTATATGAAATTTGTGGTTGGTGGGGGAATATTTAATAGTTGTTGTGGCACTTATGACAAAACACTCTGCACTGCAAAGTGGCAGTTGAACATATAAACTACTGCAAGTTCCCCAAGTTGTACCCATGTAGAGGGGTCCCTTTACGCTAGATGACAAAATCGTTTTATAAATGCATTCACATTTGGACAAGATATTAATTTTTTGCGTGTTTTTATTACCCGATTTCTCCCTATGGGGCCCCAGCAGAGGATACAAAAACTTATTGTGCATCTGCACATCCTTAACTAAGAAATACACCACACATGAACCTGACATCTCAAAGGGTATACAGAGAGTAAGCGTCACAAGGCGGAAACTCCATTATAGTAAATTACTGCAATTTCCCCAAGTTGTAACCCTGCCGAGAGGCCCCTTTATGCAGGAGGTCAAAACCGAATTTATATAATTATGTTGTGCCTTGAGTTCATAAATGACAATTCCAAATTTGAATCATAACCCTCCACATTTTCAACAAGATATACAATTTTTAACCTGATTACCCTCTATGAGGTCCCAGCGGATGGAGCCAAAATAAGAATACTTATTGCGCATCTACACATCCTTTACTAAGAAATACACCCCATATGAACTTGAAATCTCAAAGGATATAGAAGTAGAATGTCACAAGCCTGAAACTCGTAATAGTGAATTACTTCAAGTTCCCCAAGTTGTACCCCTGTAGAGGACCTCTTTAAGCAGGAGGTCAAAACCTGTTTTATATATGTTGTGCCTCGAGTCCCTAAATGATCATAAAAAACTAGAATCATAACAATTCAAATTTGGACAAGATTAGCAACTTTTTGTGATTTTTGACCCGATTACCCTGCAGGGGGCCTCATCGGGCAGAGCCAAAATCCGAGACCGTATTGTGCATCTACACATCTTAACTAAGAAATAACACACCAAAACTTGAGATCTCAAAGGGTATAGAAGGAAACTATAATACTGCAAGCTCCCCAAATTGTACCCCTGTATATGCAGGAGGACAAAACCCTTTTTGTATAATGTTGTGCCTCAAGTCCTTAAATTACCATACACAGTTAGAATCAAATCTATTCACATTTGGACAAGATATGCATTTTCTTTTACCATATTAACCCCAAGGGGGCCCCAGTGGGCAGAGCCAAAATCCGCAACCTTGCTGCAACCACTTGGGTTATAAAAAAACACTCCCAGTGGGATTTGAACCCATGACTCCAGGTTCCCAGTATGGCATATTTAAGAAAAACCAAAGGCCATAAGTCTGGTGTTACTGGTCCGATCCAGCTGGTTTTCGAACTTGTCCGACCTTTTATTGATATCAACAATCTTGTAATAAATGAAGGTGCTAGAGTTTTTACAAGGCAGAATATGATTTTTTTCAGAAAAACAAGGGCCATAATTCTGGTCTTACTAATCCGATCTGGCTGACTTTCATTGATATAAAGACAATGACAAAGCTTGGTAAAGATCAAATAATAAATGAAGTTGCTAGTGTTCACAAGGCAGAAAATGGCATTTTTCAGCAAACAAGGGCCATATATATAACTCTGGTGTTACTGATCCGATCTGGCTGGTTTTCGAATTTGTCTGAGTTTTTATTGATATGTTAATATCTTGCAAGTTTGGTAAAGATCAATTAATAAATGAAGGTGCTAGAGTGTTCACAAGGCATCACTCCGGTGAAACTTTGGCTGGTTTTCAAACTTGTCCGGGCTTTCATTGATATAAAGACCCTGGTAAAGATGTGATTAATAATGAAGGCCCTATCGCGTTCACGAGGCAAAAGTTAACGGACGACGACGGACAACTCGCCATCATAGAACAGCTCCTTCCTGCAAAATATTGAATGAATTGTGCACTTCGGGTTAAAAGCATGAAACTTGGCACAGTAATAGATGACATCATATCAAACAGTTTTGGCTATATGGCCAAGCAAAAAAAAAATTAAGCTCTACAGGCCGAAGATTAATGAGTTAATCGACTGTTTTGAGTAAACTTGGTAGAGGACTGTAAGTTTATAATACATGCAACATAATAATGAGAGCTTCAGAGAAGATTTTTGAAGTTTTTCCCTGTATAACTCTTTGTAAAACATGTGACCAACTGGGGCAGGGCCAAATTTGACACCAGGTTCAACATTAAAACAAACTTGGTAGAGGACAATTAGCTTATGCTAGATATTATAGATATATTTTCTCTATAATATAAAAAAACATAAGCTTGCTGTTACATGCAAATTATTAGACCAAAAGCTCATGTATTTTCAGAGAAGAATATTAAATTTTAAAGATTATCCTTATAACTCTATGTAAAGCTTTGACCCCTGCGGCGGGGTCAGATTTGAACCCAGGGTCACCATTTGAAAAAAAACTTGGTTAAGGACCATAATTTTATGCTGCATGCAATATACGAGAGCTCCAAATCTTGTTTCAGAGAAGATTTTTTTAAGTTTTTCCCCACAGTGTATGTAAAACGTGACTCCTGGGGCGAGGTCAAATTTGACCCCGGGTCACCATTTGAACAAACTTGGTAGATGTCCATTGGCTTATGCTACATGCAAAATATTAGACCTCTAGCTCTTGTAGTTTCAGAAAAGATTTTCCTATCTAACTCGATGTAAAACTGTGACCCCTGGGTGGTATCCGGTCAAATCGTACTTAAGTCAACTCGTACTTAAGTCCAATCACTCTCATTTTGGTCAAATCGTACTCATTGACATTTTGAAATAAGTCAAATCGTACTCATTGATTTATTTCATTAGAAATAATCTAATTTCAGTTGATTATTTTTTATCTATTATTATAATAAAAGAAGTTTCAAGTATATTTAATGTATTTTAAACCAGAAAGATTTCACCACAAATACAACCTTAGATTGTTTTGACAGTTATTTGATTTTAAATATTGTATGAATTTATACATAAATGTGTCAACACCCGATATGTATAACCAGTTGAGTTGATTCGATATAAGATAGTGTTACTATCTCATTGCTGATCATAGCTTTCACTTAATATGAATTCCATTATAGCCATAGGGATACAAATAAATGGCTGATATTCAATATTACACAAAAAAACTATTACAAACAACTGTTTAATATAACAATACACAATAAAATATACCAGACTTTTTGCATTAAACATTGACTAATTAATCAACAATGGAGTATTTTTTAAATATAATTTGTTTATAAGTTCTGTATCATATATATAAACTAGTGCATTTTCGATAAAAGTCAAATCGTACTCATTATTTTGGTCAAATCGTACTCATAAATTGCATGAGAGTGATTTGACCTGCCATGAGTACGGTTTGACTGAAAAGTGAGAGTGAATTGACCAAAACAGTACGATTTGACCGGAGTACGATTTGACTTAAGTACGATTTGACCAGACCAGGAAGCCCCCTGGGTAACCATTTGAACAAGCTTGGTAGAGAAACATAACTAGATGCTACATGTAATATACGAGAGCTCTGTGCCTTGTAGTTTCAAAGATGTTAAGTTTTTCTCTATATAAGTCTATGTAAAACATGTGACCCCTGGGGTGGGCCAAATGTGACCCTTGAGTCACCATTTTAACAAACGTGGAAGAGGACCATAGGCTTTATATGCTACATGCAAAATATTAGACCTCTAGCTCTTGTAGTTTCAGAGATGATTTTTTAAAGATTTTCCTATATAACTCGATGTAAAACTGTGACCCCTTGGTAACCATTTGAACAAGCTTTGTAGAGTAGTTAATTGGATTTTCAGTGCGTCACAGTTTGGACAAGATGTGCCATTTATTACTGTTTTGTTTAATCTACAATAATTAACAATGAAACAAACTAATTGGAGTGACCTATCAATGCTGTTTATTACTGTTTTGTTTAACCTACAATAATTAACAATGTAACAAACTAATCGGAGTGACGTACCTGTCCATCGTGGTCATTATTTGGAATTAATTCTTGGAAAAATGAACTTTTAATTAGTTTTAAAAACATCGGATTATTTTCTCTTAAATGCTAGCCCTAAAACTCATATAGAAGAACTATAAACAGACAAGAAGATGGCTAACCATTATTTAAGAAGTAAGTGTAAAAGAGCTATGATTGTCATGGTACCTGTTTTTTATTACCGTTTTCAGTATTCAAATGCTAAGCAGAATGACAATAACAGTGACATACCAAAAAATGGATTATCTAAATTAAAACTACAGAGGAATATAAATGTATCAACTCGTAAAACAGATGTAAATGAAATCACTACAACTGCAGCATTAAACCAGAGAAATGACATTAATGAAATCACTACAACTGCAAATGACATTCATGAAATCACTACAACAGCATCAAACAAGAAAAATGACATTAATGAAATCACTACAAACAAGGAAACGGACATTAATGGCATCACTACAATGGCATCAAACAAGAAAACAGACATTAATGAAGTCAATACAATGGCTTCAAACCAGGAAACAGACATTAATGTAGTCAACAGGTCTAGAAGTGAGATGAATCTTAAAGTCAATAAGCCAAATTATGAAAAAGAATTTAGTGAAATCTACAAAGCAATACGGAATCATGAAATGGATACTGTTTGATTTTCATTAAACTTCATTATAATGTGTAGCCTAATAATGGGATGTGACGCGGAAAATTTATTTCGGAATCGTCGTAGTAACGTCGGAGTTATTGCTCTTTAAATGATAAAAATTGCTTTATTTTGTCCGTCCACAGCCACATCTTTTTTGATAACCGCTTGTTTGATTTTCATTAAACTTGATTATAATGTTTATCCCAATAGTGGGATGTGAGGTGGCAAATTTATTTCGGAATCGTCATAGTAACTCCGAAGTTCTTGCCCTTTAATTGATAAAACTTCTTTTGAATTATTCAGATCGTAGGTTCAAATCTCACTGGAGGCATATTTTTCTTCTTTTTTTAAAATTTTTTTATTTCATGTGTTTCACGAGTTTTTTTAATTTGTTAACCTTGGTTCATCGGTTCATTTTTTCTTTAATTGGGAGCTTAGGGACCTTGTTGGATCAGTTTTACATAGTTATTTTTAATTTTTTATTGTTTTTAATGTTTTGTTTTGTTTTCTCGTAAGAAACCTTGATTCCTTAGTTCTAGGGTTCATTTTGTCTAATTGGGAGCTTAGGTGCCCTTGTTGGATCAGTTTTAGATATTAGTGCAATTAAACTATTTCTTGCATACCGGATATGGTTATGCGCATTTTACATAGGTGATGGAAAGATTGATCTTACACATGGGGGACGATAAAAGTCACTCGCTGATACCAACAATGACAAGTTTATACACGACATCATTGCAAAACGTTAGTAGTTGGCAAATTGCCAAGTAAATTTCCAAGTCAACGTGCAGAATGTAAATGGTATGCAAGAAAAAGAATCAATCATACCAGTTCAGATAAGGAAATTCCATCACACATTTTAATCATAACCGAGGCTCTGCTGAGGTTCAGCTTAAAACAGTTGTACCGAGTGTTGGAATTCCGTATCTTCACCAGATACACTTATTGATCACCAATATCATTCAATATAATTTCTGTTTTTGCTGATCTGCCTTCACGCTCTTTTGATCCTTCAGTCACTTACCTAACCCTTATATCTTCACTGAAACTGCAGAAACTGGAGCTCTAATAGGTCCTCTACCAAATTTGTTCAAATGTTGACCCTTGGTCGGGTCAGATGTTTACATAAGACTTGAATAGTGAAAAATTAAAAAAAATCTTCCCTGAAACCATCATATATCACAAGCTGTTCAAATGGTGACCCTGAGGTCAAATCTAGTCTCAGTATATGATGGTTTCAGGGAATTTTTTTTTTTAATTTTTCACTCTGTATCTATTGAAAGTGTCTACAATGTTCATTAAGTGATTCAGGGCCAAATGTTTTCAATCAAGGGCATAAGCTCTGGATTTTAATAATATAAGTCGAGACATGTTCATCGAAGGAGTTTTAATAGCAAATAGACATCCTTTTTTGATTGATGTTTTATTTTATTTTCGTACCATGTATTGTACTAGTATATTATAATCCATCAAGTAACATATACAACTCTCAAATGTCCATATAAAGCACTAAAAATATTGTTATTAACACTGATTTGTGACATGGTGGGAATAATAAAAATGTATTGCTGAAAGAAGCTGCGTACTTGTAAATAGTTCCTGCCTTCGTACCTGTAGATGACTCACAAAACATGCTCCATTTATGAGAAGACCCACAAAATAATCTCCATCTAGAGTTTCTTAAATTATTCTGAACACGTTTTGCTCATTTCAAATAATTCTGAATGTTCCTGTTATCATAGCTGGCAGAGAAGATTTCTGGCAGATTGAACTTTTGTCTGAAGCAAACTAAAAATGAACTCCCAAAGACCACATTATTCTGTTTGTATTCAAATTGGTTCATAGCAGATGAATCTATGCATCATTAACTGGTATGTGAATATCAGCCCACGGGCAGCACCAGGTTAGTCATAAGCTCTCTTACAGCTGGGTATATGGCACACTCGGGGCTCTGATGATATCGCTCCATAAACCTCTTCAACATCTGCATCACCTGTTGTAAGTTGGGGTTGGGCAGGGTGGGGCCCTTCTCCACCAGGGTGATGCTGTTGTCCTGGATGTTGTACAGTAAGGGAATCGTGATGGACTGTGGCTCCGCCTGCTGGGGAAGCTGCAGACCAATACGTGTCAACTGGAGCTGAAATTGTCGTACATAGGTTGAAACAGCAAATTCACAAGAAATATTCTTTACAGCATTTTTGTAAAAGGCCATTGAAACTTTATTAGTCGTAATTTATTATTCACAGATCATAGCCAATTTCTAAAACTGAAACCATTTTTTTTCTGAAAGGAAAAAATAAGATTAATTAATATTCGTTTATTTGTATGGTGTTTTATGTCATTTTTAGCACATGTTTGGCGATATATGACAGTTGATTTTTTTGTGGCAGAGACAGACATCCTCTCCTTGCCCTCTACCATTGTGTGAAGTTCACTGCAGTTTCGTAAGTAGCTTTGAAGTTTTATTTCAGACAAGAATGGGACGGACGGACAGACGCACAAAGCAATATGCTCCGATGAAAATTTCAAGTACAAAGATGTAAAACAGTACATACCATGAGCACCATCTTGGCCATGACAACTATGGCTGGGGTACCAGCAGGGGCTATGTGTGCGTATGTTGGGGGAACCGTCAACAACAGCTGCACTAACCACTTCAGATTGCGATCTTGATTCGGCATCTGAAGTATAGTGTGAAAATGCAATCAATAAATATGCTATTCATTTTCTTCCTTTCAAAATGTTTTATGATAATAAATTAATGACCTGCTCCATATATTATGTATATGCTACCTATATGTGCCATAGACAAGTCCAAGTATATTTTGGTCTTATTTTGCAAGCTTTAATGCAGCTTTGAAGCATTTACAATTAAAAGAAATTAAACAAGAAGCTAAATATTTCCTGTTAAACTTGTGTGATTATTAAACAAAATGGTGATTCATAAATTGCAAAAATTATTGAATATATTATTTGATTCTGGCTTTCATTAAATGTTTATGGCATGGACGATAAAAGAAAGGCTAGTGTGTATTGGCAAACCCATTTTATGTAGAGCATTGATTCAGTAACATATACCGGTACTCGTCCAGGATTTGGTCTGGCATGAAATCCATTTTCCGTTTGAAGAGGCTTAACAGCTATCAATTTTGAATCACAGCAATATGATTTATTAAATAACTTGCAGTATGGGAGTGTAATAAATAAAGCAATGATATATTTATCATATATAAATACTTGTGTAATAAATATGCAAATTCACATTGTTCGAGGGGCGTCCGTGGCCGAGTGGTTAACGTCTCTGACTTGAAATCACTTGCCCCTCACCGCTGTAGGTTCGATCCCTCAGGGGCCTAGGAATCTTTATGTGAGGAAGCTATCCAGCTGGCTTGCGGAACGTCGGTGGTTCTACCCAGGTGCCCGTCTGGGCACGAAAATTGCCCGGAGGGGCACCTGGTGTCTTCCTACACCAATGGAAGCTGGAAAGTCGCCATATGACCTTAGCTGTTGGTGCGACTATAAAATCCAATTCAATCAATCACATTGTTCGGTCTTTTCCATTCAGCAGGTGAAAAATGGAAAGAACTACATGCCGCCGCTGTAAGAGTAAGATTATGGCTAAATTATTATTCCCTCCTACCTGCCGAACATTTAGGTACTCACCAATTCTAGTCTCATAATCTGTATACAATCTTTAAGTATTCTGACTGGTGCCTTCAGTAGTCGACCAAACGCTGTCAAAGAGTTGGACTTGTACGGGGGACAGGCAACCTACAGAAACAATGGCAGTTTAATGAGAAAGTAATAAGAAAAGATATCTGCTTAAAAGCTTTAGCTGTACAAAGTTAGATGCTTTTTAACATAAAGTTGACATTACATTTTTCAAAACCAACAACACAGTTTCTGGCTGACCTATTAAGTTATGGAAGTGAACACTGTTTAATGTCTCATCAACACAATATTTTGAGTTGTTCTCAGAAAGAGGCAGAGAATACAAAGGAATCTGAGATAACCCTGTTCTTTCATTTTTAGTCGTATGAGATGTGTTTTCCTCATAGATAACTCTTTCTTGCATACTGGACAAGGATACCCGTCATTTTACCGTGGCTAGATATTTCCATCTCACCCTAAGGTCGAGATAAAATTCACGCGTGCCAACATCAGGTATGGAGGAAAACATGAAAAACGTTAGTAGCTGGGGGCGTCAACGCACAACATGTCTCTGATATGTAAGAAAAGGAATCTATCATGGGTATTCGGTTCAGACAGGGAATTCCAACCCTCGGTTTAAGTGTTTTAATCGATAAAAACACTTATACCTCGGGTTGGAATTCCCTATCTTTACCGGATACCCATAAAAGATTCTTACATGAAATGTCATGACATCATGTTGACGTCCCCTTATTCTAGCGTTAGATCAAAACCATCACTGTATATACTTATTGTGTTATGCCTGTACTAATTGTAGCATAATGGGAAAAAAAAATCCATCACGAGTTTGTCCATGTGAGATAGGAAATCTCACACTCGAGATCAAAATTGCAACCAGAAACTTGGCACCCTTGTCCCTGATTGCAATTCTGACCCATTAGATGAGATTTCCCTATCTCACATGGATACTCATGATGAATTCTTACAGATTCCTCTGATTCCCTTACATAGACTCAAGTATAAGGGGCAAATTCCCATCTAGCAGACAAAGCAGTATCCCCATTTTGCAGACGTAGCAGTGTCTGCGTTTAGCTGACGAAGCAGTGGCCCCAATTAGCAGACAAAGCACAGTGTCCCCTATTAGCAGACGAAGAAATGTCCCCATTTAGCAGACGAAGCAGTGGCCCTATTTAGCAGATGATGCAGTGTCCCCATCTAGCAGACGAAGCAGTGTCCCCATCTAGCAGACAAAGCAGTGTCCCAATCTAGCAGACGAAGCTGTGTTAGTTAAGTGATGTGTTCAAGATCCGCTGCATGTCAAACCTATTATCTTTATATGCATCCACTCTAACCACTAGACAGTTTTTAGAGCTATGACATCACAGTTCTAAATGACCATATATGAAATATTGATACATATGAAAATTTACCCATTAATAGGGGAAAAACAAAGTAACTATGAAGAATATGTATAACTAATGGCAATAATGCTTTATATGCCATGTTAAGGAGTTTTCACTGATTTGCAATTATGGTCATATGGAACTAAGATGTCATAGTTTTCAAAATGGCGGCTCCCATATCCATTTTAGTACAACCTTCAAATGGTCATATCTTTTTTGTTTATCATCCGATTTTGATAATTCTTTCACCTTTTTGCAAGTTTTTCAGAACTCTCAATAAAAGAGCTGTTTAGCTGTGTCGCTACATTCCCTTTAAATGAAAAGTTGACAAACTTTACCTTCACATCAAAGTATTTCTCAAATATTTGTATCTCCTCTTGTGACCACTGGTCTTTAAACTCTGAAAGAAGGAAAAACATGAAGCACAGTAAATATCAAATGCAAAATGAAAGCACTAATGTGTAACAAGAAGTTAATGGACGAATGACTCGAAGGAGGTAGGCCAGTAGAGCTGAAAATAATTAAAACCGACTCTTCAATAATAATTCATATACTCAATATGCATACTAAAAAAAACTAAAACTAAATGAAATTAATAATGGATTTAAATGAGTAGACCTCAAGGTCAGACATGGCGTCTCACTAAGATATGACTCCAGAGCAAAAATAAAATCAATCCATACAGCTGTTCTCTTTCAATGGAAACCAATGTACACGAAAAGGTCAAAATGACCTTGACCTTCAACCAACTGACCCCAAAATCAAGAGAAATCACTCCGGCACCAAGGACAATAAACTTCTTATGTTTGAAGATGATATTTTAGAAGTTACTGAGCAGAAACGAAGGTGTGATGCCAAGGCGACAATGAAAGTGTGATCGCCCTTAGTGTCTGCCATGCTACGCAGATGACACAAAAAAGAGACACTTTCTACTGATATGAAATTGTGACACATACCTGGTAGTGGCTGTATCTTCATGTGAAGTGTCTGCAGAGTGGACGTGTTTAGAGACACGCGGAACTGCAGCGTATCTGCCTTAAACAGGTTCACACCCGGCTCTGTTGCTTGCAGGCTAGTTAACTGCACAAATGCAAAAATCGTAAGTCTGGTTTAATAAGCAATTATGAAAGTTGATCAACAAGTAAAGTGTAATGCAGGCTGTCAATTGCCCAGGAAAATGGCCCCTTGTTTAAAATCATCACATGGCAATAAAATGGTTCCTGTTTACATTCACTACACAACAAATAAAATGGGCCCACTGTATACATATAACACAATAAAATAATAGCCCTTTGTGGCTTTCCTAATCTACACCACAAATGTTGGGCTATTTGTGTTTACACTCTCAATCTACACTGCAATTAAAGGAAAACGTTGTCTTTACACTCAATCTACACTGCAATTAAAGGAAAACTTTGTGTTTACACTCAATCTACACTGCAATTAAAGGAAAACATTGTTTTTACTTTAAACCACACTTAATGGGCCATTCGTGTTTATTCTAAATTCTAAACCACAATTAATAGGCCACATTATAATCTACATCGCAATAAATTCTAATCTGAGATATCAATGTTAGCTTATAACATTGCCAGAATTTGTAAACCATCGACACAAATTGCTGTGTTATGACACTCACATGTTTCTCCTGACTGATCACTCTCGCAATGTGTCGTCGTATAAACTTGCAGCCAAGGAAGCGTTCTAGCGGGGACAGGGGTATGTGGTTTGGGAGCTGCTGTAGGGGTTTTTGTTCCAGAAGAATGTCGAAGGATTTATGAGACAGTAATGTTGGGGTTGAGGCGGCCCATGATCGCGGTGGCAAGATCCTAGATGGCGGGCTCATCACTGAAATAATGGAGGATTTGTTAACAATAAAATTTAGTGTAGGGTACAATTTGTAACGGGTTTAACATATTTAACCAAGATTTTGCATGAAATAAATTAGAACTCTTTGGTAATCCTATCGTCTATAATTAAATAAAGTGTTTAAGTAAACATTCCAATTCTTTGGTAATCCTAAGAAATTAAAGTGCATTTGTAGCTTTCTTGTCGATGCTAAGTGGACCTTTCCTTTCTATGAAAAATCATTTGGAATTGAGCTCTCAATTAATACTAAGGGCTATTCCATTAAAACATACGCGGGACCCAAGGAAGGCAATTTAATAAACATCTATAGGTGAACCCTGTTTCTGGAATTTAGACCTTTCAACTCAGTTTCTCATCTATGGATGGGTGGTCAATTTCAAAAGTGCCTTCCTGGGTCACATGTATGTATTGATGGAATAGCCCGAAGAATAAATAGCATTTCTGTTCACAACAGAATCCAAATGGGATTCAGCTCTCAATTACTAACAATACATAGCATTTCTATTCAAAACAGAATCTAAATGGGATTCAGCTCTCAATTACTAACAATACATAGCATTTCTATTCAAAACAGAATCCAAATGGGATTCAGCTTTCAATTACTATTACAGAATACATAGCATTTCTATTCAAAACAGAATCTACATGAACAATGGAACATGTTTTTCAAAGCAAGATGATTATGTGAAAAACATTTAATCTTATCCTTTATGATAGGTGGTTTTAAATTTATACGATGGTGGGTCATGACTGCCGCTTCAAATAAACATTGTAATACAGCTATCCTTAGATTCCGACACATACCTGCAGATTTGCTATGATCATCCTTCAACTGTGTCTGTGGAGAGTGAAGGGTCGGGTGGCCTGGTGATGCTGCCATGCCGTGCCGGGAGACGGGTGATGGTCCCGGTACTGACGGCGAGTTGGGCCAGTTGCGCTGACCTGGTGATGGCATGGCCAGGTTGGTGTTTGGATATGGTGAACCACTCTCACCCATACCTATATTAATGTTTGTTATCTTTGTACGAAGTATACATATATGTCAAGTGGTCATTATTAATATTTCACATACATTTATGCCTGGTGGTCATTTTTATTAATATTTTATATAAGTCAATAAATTAGTTTAATATTAACCAGTCCCACTATGCTTTAACCAAGATTTCACACATACAAGGGGGATAAATTTTCAGCTCGTACTTTTTAATATGTAGATTATCTCCCCTGAATGTATTGTATGTTATCCCTGATTGTGCTTGTAAATAATGTTGGTAGTGCTTGTAACATAATTTCCTATAGGTGCTTGTCATAATACCTTGTTTATTAGGTGTAAGTACTTGAATTTGTGTATATGTTGATAATTTTTTTCTAAATTCTGTAGTCACTGTGTTTGTAGCAGAACATTGTGTTTTACAGTGCCTGTCACAGCACCGTGCTATAGAGCTTGTCACAGCACCGTGTTATAAAGTGCTTGTCACAGCACCGTGTTATAAAGTGCTTGTCACAGCACCGTGCTATAAAGTGCTTGTCACAGCACCGTGTTATAAAGTGCTTGTCACAGCACCGTGTTATAAAGTAATTGTCACGACACCGTGTTATAAAGTGCTTGTCACAGCACCGTGTTATAAAGTGCTTGTCACAGCACCGTGTTTTAAAGTGCTTGTCACAGCTCCGTGTTTTAAAGTGCTTGTCACAGCACCGTGCTATAAAGTGCTTGTCACAGCACCGTGCTTTAAAGTGCTTGTCACAGGACCATGTTATCAATTGATTGTCACAGTACCGTGTTTTAAAGAGCTTGTCACAGCATCGAGTTGCAAAGTGATTGTCACAGTACCGTGTTTTAAAGAGCTTGTCACAGCACCGTGTTGTAAAGTGATTGTCACAGTACCGTGTTTTAAAGAGCTTGTCAGAGCACCGTGTTGTAAAGTGATTGTCACAGTACCGTGTTTTAAAGAGCTTGTCACAGCACTGTGTTGTAAAGTGATTGTCACAGTACCGTGTTTTAAAGAGCTTGTCACAGCACCGTGTTGTAAAGTGATTGTCACAGTACCGTGTTTTAAAGAGCTTGTCACAGCATCGTGTTATAAAGTGCTTGTCACAGCATCGTGTTGTAAAGTGCTTGTCACAGTACCGTGTTTTAAAGAGCTTGTCACAGCATCGTGTTTTAAAGTGCTTGTCACAGCACCGTGTTATAAAGTGCTTGTCATAGCACCGTGTTGTAAAGTGATTGTCACAGTACCGTGTTTTAAAGAGCTTGTCACAGCATCGTGTTGTAAAGTGATTGTCACAGTACCGTGTTTTAAAGAGCTTGTCACAGCATCGTGTTGTAAAGTGATTGTCACAGTACCGTGTTTTAAAGAGCTTGTCACAGCATCGTGTTATAAAGTGCTTGTCACAGCATCGTGTTGTAAAGTGCTTGTCACAGTACCGTGTTTTAAAGAGCTTGTCACAGCATCGTGTTGTAAAGTGCTTCTCACAGCACCGTGTTGTAAAGTGATTGTCACAGTACCGTGTTTTAAAGAGCTTGTCACAGCATCGTGTTATAAAGTGCTTGTCACAGCATCGTGTTGTAAAGTGCTTGTCACAGTACCGTGTTTTAAAGAGCTTGTCACAGCATCGTGTTTTAAAGTGATTGTCACAGCATCGTGTTATAAAGTGCTTGTCACAGCATCGTGTTTTAAAGAGCTTGTCACAGCATCGTGTTGTAAAGTGCTTCTCACAGCACCGTGTTGTAAAGTGATTGTCACAGTACCGTGTTTTAAAGAGCTTGTCACAGCATCATGTTATAAAGTGCTTGTCACAGCATCATGTTGTAAAGTGCTTGTCACAGCACCGTGTTTTACAGTGCTTGTCACAGCATCGTGTTGTAAAGTGATTGTCACAGTACCGTGTTTTAAAGAGCTTGTCACAGCATCGTGTTGTAAAGTGATTGTCACAGTACCGTGTTTTAAAGAGCTTGTCACAGCATCGTGTTGTAAAGTGATTGTCACAGTACCGTGTTTTAAAGAGCTTGTCACAGCATCATGTTATAAAGTGCTTGTCACAGCATCGTGTTTTAAAGAGCTTGTCAGAGCACCGTGTTGTAAAGTGATTGTCACAGCACCGTGCTATAAAGTGCTTGTCACAGCACCGTGTTGTAAAGTGCTTGTCACAGCACCGTGCTATAAAGAGCTTGTCACAGCACCGTGCTTTAAAGAGCTTGTCACAGCACCGTGCTATAAAGTGCTTGTCACAGCACCGTGTTTTAAAGAGCTTGTCACAGCATCGTGTTGTAAAGTGCTTGTCACAGCATCGTGTTGTAAAGTGCTTGTCACAGCACCGTGTTTTACAGTGCTTGTCACAGCACCGTGTTGTAAAGTGATTGTCACAGTACCGTGTTTTAAAGAGCTTGTCACAGCATTGTGTTGTAAAGTGATTGTCACAGTACCGTGTTTTAAAGAGCTTGTCACAGCATCATGTTTTAAAGAGCTTGTCACAGCACCGTGTTGTAAAGTGATTGTCACAGCACTGTGCTATAAAGTGCTTGTCACAGCACAGTGTTGTAAAGTGCTTGTCACAGCACCGTGCTATAAAGAGCTTGTCACAGCACCGTGCTATAAAGAGCTTGTCACAGCACCGTGCTATAAAGAGCTCGTCACAGCACCGTGTTTTAAAGAGCTTGTCACAGCATCGTGTTGTAAAGTGCTTGTCACGGCAACATGCTTTAAAGTGCTTGTCACAGCACCGTGTTTTTAACTGAATGTCACAGTACCGAGTTTCTAAAGTTTGCAGTCCATGTGCTTGTCACAGCACTGTGTTGACAGTACTTTAATCTGTATAAAACCTGTTGTCATTGACATAGTACTTCCTATAAGATGATTGTCATAGCACTCAGGGTCAGTATGATAGGACACATTTATAACAGTATATCACATCTATCTTGACATCTAGATTAGCTGTTGCATGATTTCATAAGATCCCTGTGATGGACTAAACTGCAAGGGATCTGATTGGTTGGATGAGTTTTACGTCATTTTCGGCACTATATATATGATGGTCAATTTTTTTTGTGGTGGAGGCAGACCACCCACTTTTTCCTGGGTGGAACCAGTACCGTATACCTCCCGCCATCCGTAAGAATCAACACTTTCTCACATACAAGTCGAGTTCCCAGTGGGATTCGAACCTGAAAGTTGCAGCCAACCTTAGCCATAATATATCTTATGACTTCCAGGATGAGAAGTCATTTAAACTGGTGAACTATTTGACACCAGCATATTGTTTGTTATTATAAGAGGTAGTAGTAAAATAAATCTCAGATTTATTTTTAAAGAAAATATATCAAATGTCATCACATTTCCAAACCAATACAAACAAATCATATCTCAGTGTACTTAAAGACAGCAAGGAATATTGGTTTGTATATTTGAATGGTGTTTTACGTAATTTTCAGCATATATGACAGTTGATGTTTTTATGTGGTAGAGGCAGACCTCCCTCCTGGGTAGAACCAATAATGTATACATCCTGCCATCCGTAAGAATCAACACTTTCTCACTTGACAAGTCGATCTCCCAGTGGGATTCAAACCCACAGCGGTGAGAGGCAAGAAACTTTTTTACTATCCCAGCCACGGAGGTTAAATGTTGTGTTGAACCATCTTTACTTACTTAGAAATTCAAAGTACTTACCCTGGGGACTGATGAATGAGCTCGCGGGTGACTGCATGTGTATCCCTAGGGAGCTTGGAGATGGGGCGGGGACAAACGACCCGGGGGAGGGGACGTGAAGCTGAGGATTTCCAGGGGATCCTGCTGCCAGAATACTGCCTGGAGACGGAGTCCCAATAAATGTAGATGGTGACGGTGCAATCTGTTTTGAAAGAGAATGTACACATGAATTACGGCTTGTATCAAGATATCTTTTGGGAGAACAGGTTAAATTTTAGGCCGAAGCGATATGCACATCTTGGCATCATAGCGAACCATCCTGTACAATTTTGAAATAATCTGTAGGAAAAATAAATTGGAAGGAGTTACACACACAAACCATTTGTAAGTGAAATTTGAAGGAAAAAGGGCTATAACTTGGGTAACACATGTTCGATTTTTAGGCCAAAAGGATATAAACATTTTTGCATCATCATGAACAACCCTGTATAATTTCAAAATAATCCGTAGAAAATTGTGGGCGTAGTTTCACACAACTTTTCAGGACAGACAGACGGACAGACAGACATGATGACTAAGGTTACACATGTAACCAATGGGGGGTGGGGGCCAACCAATTCTACTGACCTCTGCACGTTGCCTTGATCCAGGTGATCCTGTAGACTGCAGCGACTGAGATATGCTGAACACATCCATATTGTCCATACCCACAGGTGATGGGGGATTGTCATCCTCCGTTGTTGACCTGCGGCGTACGTTACCGCCTGTGACCGAGTCATCCACATACATACCCAGGAATGCCTAGAAATGGAGTGAAATGGTGAGATGTATTGTCAAAAATAGTGTGCTGGTTATATATAATGTTCAGTATCAAATAGTACACTATCTATAAAAATAAAGTTTACTATAAAATGATGGACTACCTATAAATAATACTAGTTACACAGATTTACAGCAGGGTGTATGGAAATATTCCAACTTGTTTGATTTCATTGGGAATACTCCCAAACACCCTGCTGAAAATATGAGTAGCAAATTTATCATGTCGATCTGCATAATTCTGCCGAGGAACAGGGTGCCTGAGATAAAACCTTATCTCGGCAGTTACGTTCCTATCCCGTCAGGTGCGCCTCTTTTGATGACGTCAGCACGTCTTTTGATGACGTCGGGGTATATTTGATGACGTCGGGGTATTCTTGAACGGAAAAAAATGGGAAGAAAATTGAAAAAAGGTAAATTAAATGATTTTAAACGATCAACATGATAAATAGAATATCATGTTAGTGCCTGATCGTATCCTGTTTATCAGGTTCGGGACGAAAAATATGAAACCTGTTTATCAGGTTCGGGACGAAAAAAATGAAGCCTGTTTATCAGATTCGGCACGAAAAAAATGAAGCCCTCAGCACAGCCTCACTCTTCTTTTTTTTCTCAGCCTCATCTGATAAACTGGATGTGATCAAGCACTAACATGATATTGTCTATCACAATTTCCGAGCAATATTGATAGATATAATTGCAATTACAGTAAACAAAAGTTATTTCCCTTAGTTTAATAATATTTTATTGCAGATATGTTACAATACATCAATTCAACATCACAATATTCATAGAAACATATGCAAATGGATTGAACTACAAGTTATTAATACATTAGTTACATTTCCCTTAGATTCTATTACAATGTAAATGTTCTGCAACTCGCAGGCCTGTTTTCTTTGGTTTGAGGAATGATTGACGAAACATGAGTATATTGAATTAAAGAAGCATTTTGAGATACTTATTAAAATGGTATGACTGATAAATATTGCAAGGGTAATTTGATTTTTCCAAACCAAAAACTGTTGAGGACGAATGTGTAAATGTGTCATCTGTTTTCGAGGTTGATCAAATATAGAAAAGAAATAAATAAAAGTTAAAACTAGTGTGTTCACCCTGATAAAACAGGATACAGTAGAATTCATAGAAAAATAATGTGATATCGGAAGTTTCTTTAGCTGTCTGCCATTTTGATTTCATTTTTTCAGTAGGCCTTCGTATTACGTGTCGCCGGCGGGTAATATGGTCTGGTACACATTGGCTCTTAACCAATCAAAAACAGAGGATTTTTAGGAAATGGTGATATGTTTTGTATCAAAGTGTCACCAATTATAAATATTGTTTAGTATCAAACTTGCATTATTCTGTAAGGTGGATACATCAGGTTTCTCATGGAGATCTAGAGGTCGACCTTACAATTGACAAATCATGCTATTTTTTATTCTAAAGGACCAACACATAATGAATTAACCTAGCATGACCATTACCTTGAGCATGGGAATTGGAGTGAAGCCTTCTGTGTCTTAACTTGTATCAAACATGCAGGCTGTAAGCCCCGTGAACCTTACCTTGAGCATGGGAATTGGAGTGAAGCCCTCTGTGTCTTAACTTGTATCAAACAGGCTGTAAGCCCCGTGAACCTTACCTTGAGCATTGGGAATTGGTGTGAAGCCCTGTGTGGCTTTACTTGTAACAAACAGGCTGTAAGCCCCGTGAACCTTACCTTGAGCATGGAAAGGAGTGAAGCCCTGTGTGGCTTTACTTGTAACAAACAGGCTGCATGAACCTTACCTTGAGCATGGGTATTGGAGTGAAGCCCTCTGTGTCTCAACTTGTATCAAACAGGCTGTAAGCCCCGTGAACCTTACCTTGAGCATGGGAATTGGAGTGAAGCCCTCTGTGGCTTTACTTGTGTCAAACAGGCTGTAAGCCCCGTCTCTGACAGCCACCACTTTGTTACTCCGGAAATGTATGTCTAAACAGTAACTGACAACATGGTTAAGGAATGTATGTACATATTTACTGGTGCATTAGGCTATTAATAAAGTATTCAAACATTTGGCCAAGCCATGATCTGTTATTATTCAAACAATTGGCCGAGCCATGATCTGTTATTATTCAAGCATTGGCCATGCCATGATCTGTTATTATACAAACATTGGCCATGCCATGATCTGTTATTATTCAAACATTGGCCATGCCATGATCTGTTATTATTCAAACAATTGGCCGAGCCATAATCTGTTATTATTCAAACATTTGGCCAAGCCATGATCTGCTATTAAACAAACATTGGCCATGCCATGATCTGTTATTATTCAAAAATTGGCCATGCAATGATCTGTTATTATTCAAACATTGGCCATGCCATGATCTGTTATTAACAATTGGCCGAGCCATAATCTGTTATTATTCAAACATTTGGCCAAGCCATGATCTGTTATTATACAAACATTGGCCATGCCATGATCTGTTATTATTCAAACATTGGCCATGCCATGATCTGTTATTATTCAACCATTGGCCATGCCATGATCTGTTATTAACATAGGCCGAGCAATAATCTGTAATTATTCAAACATTGGCCATGCCATGATCTGTTATTATTCAAACATTGGCCAAGCCATGATCTTTTATCGTTCAAACATTTGACCCGGTCATAATAGATTGTCTCTATTTTATAGTTTTAAATGTGTATGACACGTAATAACAGCGCTACTGCCAACAAGAACACGAGAGGAGAGGAATCCAGATTTGCCATGTTCTTACTAGTACGAGGGAATCCTCCGAAAGCTACAATCCTTTATATGATGGATTGTTATCTTTTTTTTAAAGCAATTATGAATTATGAAATTAAAAAAGATGAATTATTTTGAGATAGGGTCCTCAGAGGGAGACGAGATGAATAAGGAGGTTTCCTATTCCTGCCCCTGTCAGGGAGCAGACCCTTATTCATGGAAGTAAGTAACATGCTGCAGATTTTGCAAGGATACTTGTTTCTGTAGGAGATTCTAACATGTGTGGATGACTGTGGTATGATGGTGAAACTTTGAGTTGACTGCTTCGGTGACTGCAATGTAAACACATCAATGACATTTACGGATTATATTACAGTTGTAGTGTCGGTTCTTCCATATATCTAAATATAAAATTGATCAGGGCTATTCCAATAAAACATACCTGGGACCCCTGGAAGGTAATTTAATAAACATCTATAGGTTAACCTTATTTTATGAAATTTGGTTCTTCAATCTCAATTTTGCATCTATGGGTGGGTGTTCAATTTCAAAAGTGCCTTCCAGGAGTCCCATGTATGTTTTAATAGAATAGCACTAATCTTCATTTTGAGATTTTGGCAAAATATGATGACAAATTTCTGCTGTTCTTAGTTGAATTGGCAAATGTTAAAACTGCATACAGTTCAAACATGTTGTATGTATTAATTCTGCAGATCCAATATTAACTGACTAAAATCTGGCTAAAAAAACCACACACTATACAATACTTATCACTTGTGTTTACTTAAAAATAAATCAAGACATTTCTTTTTTAAAATATAAATTTAAACAAATGGAAGTTCACCAACTTAACTAATATTTTAATAAATAAATAAATAAAACAGATATTGAACTTTTTGACTCATCAATTTGGAGATCGTTTATGTGATTACTACAATGTCTATATAACTGTTTATGTACGTACTGTTCCAACGCCCAATATGACAGCAGAGGACAGCTTGTGAAGTGAGTTCATCGGAGACCACGTATCATGCAGAACCTAAAATAAGGACAATTTACATATAAAAATTGTTGCTTATTTGACCCACACTTTGTTAACATATCAGATGTGTGTGATTAGCATAAACAGTCGTAAACTATGTATTTACGACTGTTTATGCTAAATCACACACATCTGATACACAGAATTTAAATCTGGAACATAGTTCATGTCATTATGCTAGAGGATTGTACTTGAAGGATTTAGGGTGTGGTTGTGACCTTCATCTTCATGATCCAGTACTATGTGTGGTTGTGACCTTCACCTTCATGATCAAGTACAGAGTGTGGTTGTGACCTTCACCTTCATGATTCAGTACAGGGTGTGGTTGTGACCTTCACTTTCATGATCCAGTACTGGGTGTGGTTGTGACCTTCACCTTCATGATCCAGTACAGGGTGTGGTTGTGACCTTCACCTTCATGATCCAGTACTGGGTGTGGTTGTGACCTTCACCTTCATGATCAAGTACAGGGTGTGGTTGTGACCTTCACCTTCATGATCCAGTACAGGGTGTGATTGTGACCTTCATTTCTATGGTCCAATAAAGGATGATCATATGTGACCTTCACCTTCATGATCTGTTCAGGGTTTTGTGACCTTCACCTTCATGATCCAGTACAGGGTGTGGTTGTGACCTTCACATTCATGATCCAGTACAGGGTGTGGTTGTGACCTTCACATTCATGATCCTGTACAGGGTGTGGTTGTGACCTTCACCATAATGATCCAGTACAGGGTGTGGTTGTGACCTTCACCCTAATGATCCAGTACAGGGTGTGGTTGTGACTTTCACCCTAATGATCCAGTACAGGGTGTTGTTGTGACCTTCACCCTAATGATCCAGTACAGGGTGTGGTTGTGACTTTCACCCTAATGATCCAGTACAGGGTGTGGTTGTGACTTTCACCCTAATGATCCAGTACAGGGTGTGGTGGTGACTTTCACCCTAATGATCCTGTACAGGGTGTGATTGTGATCTTCACCCTAATGATCCAGTACAGGGTGTGGTTGTGACTTTCACCCTAATGATCCAGTACAGGGTGTGGTTGTGACCTTCACCACAATGATCCAGTACAGGGTTGGTTGCGACTTTCACCCTAATGATCCAGTACAGGGTATGGTTGTGACCTTCACCACAATGATCCAGTACAGGGTGTATTTGTGACTTTCACCCTACTGATCCAGTACAGGGTGTGGTTGTGACCTTCACCATAATGATCCTGTACTAGGTGTGGTTGTGACCTTCACCCTAATGATCCAGTACTAGGTGTGGTTGTGACCTTCACCACAATGATCCAGTACAGGGTGTGGTTGTGACCTTCACCACAATGATCCAGTACAGGGTGTGGTTGTGACCTTCACCACAATGATCCAGTACAGGGTGTAGTTCACTAATCTATATTGTATGTTAACAATTATGTGCTACTAATGTCATAGTGTAATAATGCTGTCATGGAAACTGGGGAAAATTGTTCTTAAATGAACTTTACCTACCTGTATCAGATAAGACAGTGACCTTGTGGTATTTAGGTCATTCTGTAACAGTGTTGTCATGCAGACATGTGGGTTGATCGTGGTTGTGTGACCTTGAGTTCCCAACGACAACACAAACTGCTTCACATCACACTTCCAGTTGATGGTCATCTGAAATTAGAGGGAATACAGTCAAAGATGTCTTCAGCCACCAATGGGTATGAAGCAAAGTGGCAGGTGAAGACAGATGACCACTTAATAGGTGTTATGTTTTTTTCGAAGTTTAGCAAGTTTACCATATCAGGTAAAAGACGTCAATTTAACAAATATTTCACAAACAATGTTTTATTAACGTCACATCTCACAAATTATCACCTTTTGTTTGCTTCACCCTCAACTTCAACGTGGCTTATATTGTAATTAAACTTGCCTTTGGAATTTGATTCTACGAGTGTAAAAACATTCAAAATGTATGTTTAATAGAGTCAGGAAAACAGTTTGAATGAGTGAATAAGTCAACTTGTTAAAATTTGACTTAAAATTTGACTTAAATATTTAATCCAAATTGCGTCAAAAATTGAAAGAACATAATTTTAACAATAAACACAATTTTGACATTGGCGAGTTCGGGTAATCGAGAGTTGACTATAATCAGCGTTAGGTAGATACAATTTACCAAAATACAAGTCCCTACATGATACAACATCTACAGTGTATATGCAGGTTACTAAACATTTGATAAAAAGTCGAACAATGTTAAGAGATCACTTTTGCTGCTTCACAGCGTAATAAGTTAATACAGGTTTGACTGTAATTGTTTAAGAATAAACCAGTGTTCCAATAAACCAGGTAGATACTTACGAGGCTGGTGCTGTTTGTACCATACAGTAATGTGATCTTCTTGTAGCTGTACGACTTCACCTCTACAATGTTCTGCAGACCTGACTGGGGATCTGTAAACAGAAACAAAGTTAGTATACATGTACTATTAGTCCACACTCTAACTACACAAACAAAGTTAGTATACTATATTAAAGTCCACACTCTGACTACACAAACAAAATTGGTATACTATAAGTCCACACTCTAACTACACAAACAAAGTTAGTATACTATATTTAAGTCCACACTCTGACTACACAAACAAAATTGGTATACTATAAGTCCACACTCTAACTACACAAACAAAGTTAGTATACTATATTAAAGTCCACACTCTAACTACACAAACAAAATTGGTATACTATAAGTCCACACTCTAACTACACAAACACAATTAGTATACTATAAGTCCACACTCTAACTACACAAACAAAATTAGTACACTATAAGTCCACACTCTAACTACACAAACAAAGTTAGTATACTATAAGTCCACACTCTAACTACACAAACAAAGTTAGTACACTATAAGTCCACACTCTAACTACACGCAATAAACATTACAACTCCTGATTACACAATTACTGTAAAGTTCTGTAGATAACACAATATTTATAGAGAGCCAATAACATGCTTTAATATACTCTTCCAAGAAAAACTAGAACTATCACTGAAGGTGATTATTAAATACCCCCGCAAATACCCTACGACAATATGCGCATCTCCACTTCATACTGATGCTTCTCACAAAGTTTGGTGAAAATCCATCTCGGGGTTATGGAGAAATAGCAGACAATTTATTTTTTTGTGTGCAAACATATTCAAAATGCCATAACTCTGTCACAAATCATCATCAAACTGGAACCAGACGATGATATGGGCATCTCCACTTCATCCTGATGCTTCTCATAAAGTTTTGTGAAAACAAGTCAAGGGGTTATCGAGAAATAGCGTAGACGAGATATTTGTGTGAAAGTATTCAAAGGGCCATAAATCCGTGAAAAATGATTGAACTGGAACAGATGACATTATGCGCATCATCACTTCATACTGATGCTTCCTACAAATCTGGTGAAAATCCATCAATGGGTTATGGAGAAATAGTGCGGACAAAACTTTGAACAGAATGACCTAACAACTGGCCAATCGCAACCGGTCAACAGAGTACTTTATACCCCTTAAACTTATATACGCATAAAATTCAGCTATATCGCCCTCAAACTTATATACGTATAAAATTCAGCTATATCACCCTCAAACTTATTATATACGTATAAAATTCAGCTATACCCTCTCGAAGTTAAATACGCATAAAAATGAGCTTGTTTCTAGTTCCTACCATTATACATGTCAGCAAACTGCCTCACGATGGAGTAGAGATGACACATGGCATTCCACTCACTAACCAGATCCTTCACCATCTTTTCACAACTGTCTGATGACAGCTCGTAGGAACATATGACATGTTGTGTGGGACCAGACTCCTTAGGGTCAAAGGTGTTAAGTGGACTGCTGGTGAACAGGAACTGAAATGAAGGTACACGAAAGTGTTTAGTGGACTGCTGGTGAACAGGAACTGAAATGAAGGAACATGAAGGTGTCCAGTGGACTGCTGGTGAACAGGAACTGAAATTGTTAAACAGGAACTGAAATGAAGGAACATGAAAGTGTTCAGTGGACTGCTAGTGAACAGCGCAGGCATCCGGCACAGAGCTAGGGTAGTAAAAAATGGACTTAAAATATTAATTGATTTCTGGACCAAAAATAAATATTAATTAATTGATTTTTGGACCAAAACAAAAGTTTATATATAACGAATAAAACATAAACTGTCATTCAATCTCTTGTAATTTTTTTGGTACCAGAGAATCAAATATGCCAACTTGAGTGAATTTCAGTTCAATGACAAGAAGATGGCTCGGCCGGTACTACCTATAATCTATAGGTCTAACAGGGTGGCATGCGTTAAAAACGACTGAATATTAACGGTATGAATAACTCGAACGGATACCTGAAGAGTCGAAACTGGAAGTTGTAGTGGAAGCTGTGAATTTCGATAATTTCACAAGCGAACGTATATTTTGGCATCCATAACGAACGAGGGTTTTTGTAACAAGACATCCGATTGGACGAGATTCACTCATGAAATTATCGACCCACAAATATATGGACATACAGTCGATAGACGTTGCACCACAGCATAAGCTCTGCATTTCTCTGATCAATAGAGCTAAAACAAGAAATGTGTCCATGGGACACGGATGCCCCCACTGCAAACCATCTGCGTAACTTTGACCTTTAAGGCACTGACATGATTCTTGCACAAGACACACCTTCACATTGTGATGAACATTTGTGTGAAGTTTGATGCAATTCCCTTCAGTAGTTTTGGACTAACGACATGAAAAAAAAAAGACCTTTGAACTCCAACTATGACCTTGACCTTTGAGGCACCGACACAATTCTTGCACGCACACACCTTCTCAATGTAATGAACATTTGTGTGAAGTTTGACACAACTCCCTTTAGTAGTTTCCAAGTAATGGTTGAGACATGATTTTTTGTTTACGATTTCTTTTTACCTTTGACCTCCAACAGTGACCTTTGAGGCACTGACATGATTCTTGCACGTGACCCACCTTCTCATTGTGATGTACATTTGTGTGAAGTTTAACGGAACACAAGTCAGTAGTTTCCAAGAAATGGCTGAGACATGATTTTTTTGCAATTTTTTTACCTTTGACCTCTGAGTGTGACCTTGACCTTTGAGGCACTGACAAGATTCTTGTGCTCGACACACCTTCTCATTGTGATAAACATTTGTCCGAAGTTTTACGAAACTCCCTTCAGTAGCTTCCAAGTAATGGCTGAGACATGATTTTTTTACGATTTTTTTACCTTTGACCTCCAAGTGTGACCTTAGGCACTGACATGATTCTTGCACGCAACACACCTTCTCAATGTGATGAAAATTTGTTTGAAGTTTGACACAACTCCCTTCAGTAGTTTCCAAGTAATGGCTGAGACATGAATTTTTTTCATGATTTTTTTACCTTTGACTTCCACATGTCACCTTGACCTTTAAGATACGGTCATGATTCTTGCACGCGACACACCTTCTCATAGTGATGACGAAATTCCCTTCAGTAGTTGCCGAGGAATGGCTGAGACATGATTTCGGACAGACGGACGATGCACAGACAGTGCGATTTCTATATGCCTCCTACTCTGTGGGGGCATAAAAATATAATTTTGGTTCAACAATCAGGACAGATGTTAACCTACCTCCACTTGCCAATATCTCATGGGCTTTGTAATAATTCTGACTTTACACGATAGCAGGTTACGTCTGAAGGCATCACAGTCATCTTTACTACAACCTTCTGGGTACGGAAAGCTGAAACAAAGTATGTATGTCACAGTAATCTGATGGTATACACGTACAGAAGGCTGAAACAAAGTCACAGTACGCATGCGACAGTAATCTGATGATAAACAGGTACAGAAGGCTGAAACAAAGTCACAGTATGCATGCGACAGTAATCTGATGGTATACACAAACGGAAGGCTGAAACAAAGTCACAGTATGCATGCGACAGTAATCTGATGATATACAGGTACGGAAGGCTGAAACAAAGTCACAGTATGCATGTGACACAGTAAATTGTGATGATATACAGGTATGGAAGGCTGAAACAAAGTCACTGTATGCATGCGACAGTAATCTGATGATATACAGGTATGGAAGGCTGAAACAAAGTCACAGTATGCATGTGACAATAATCTGATGATATACAGGTATGGAAGGCTGAAACAAAGTCACAGTATGCATGTGACAGTAATCTGATGATATACAGGTATGGAAGACTGAAACAAAGTCACAGTATGCATGTGACAGTAATCTGATGATATACAGGTATGGAAGGCTGAAACAAAGTCACAGTATGCATGTGACAGTAATCTGATGATATACAGGTATGGAAGGCTGAATCAAAGTCACAGTATGCATGTGACAATAATCTGATGATATACAGGTATGGAAGGCTGAATCAAAGTCACAGTATGCATGTGACAATAATCTGATGATATACAGGTATGGAAGGCTGAATCAAAGTCACAGTATGCATGTGACAGTAATCTGATGATATACAGGTACGGAAGGCTGAAACAAAGTCACAGTATGCATCTGACAGTAACCTGATGATATACAGGTAGGGAAGACTGAAACAACGTCACAGTATGCATGTGACAGTAATCTGATTATATACAGGTATGGAAGGCTGAAACAAAGTCACAGTATGCATCTGACAGTAACCTGATGATATACAGGTAGGGAAGACTGAAACAACGTCACAGTATGCATGTGACAGTAATCTGATTATATACAGGTACTGAAGGCTGAAACAAAGTCACAGTATGCATGTGACAGTAATCTGATCATATACAGGTATGGAAGGCTGAAACAAAGTCACAATATACAGGAGACAGTAATCTGATGATATACAGGTATGGAAGGCTGAAACAAAGTCACAGTATGCATGTGACAGTAATCTGATGATATACAGGTACGGAAGGCTGAAACAAAGTCACAGTATGCATGTGACAGTAATCTGATCATATACAGGTATGGAAGGCTGAAACAAAGTCACAATATACAGGAGACAGTAATCTGATGATATACAGGTATGGAAGGCTGAAACAAAGTCACAGTATGCATGTGACAGTAACCTGATGATATACAGGTACGGAAGGCTGAAACAAAGTCACAGTATGCACGTGACAGTAATCTGATGATATACAGGTACGGAAGGCTGAAACAAAGTCACAGAATGCACGTGACAGTAATCTGATAATATACAGGTACGGAAGGCTAAGACAAAGTCACAGTATGCACGTGACAGTAATCTGATTATATACAGGTATGGAAGGCTGAATCAAAGTCACAGTATGCATGTGACAGTAATCTGATGATATACAGGTACGGAAGGCTGAAACAAAGTCACAGTATGCATGTGACAGTAACCTGATGATATACAGGTATGGAAGACTGAAACAACGTCACAGTATGCATGTGACAGTAATCTGATTATATACAGGTATGGAAGGCTAAAACAAAGTCACAGTATGCATGCGACAGTAATCTGATGACAATGTATATATAATGACTGGTTAAACTGTTTCTTTAATAAGAGTGTAACTATGTGGATGCTCTGGTACTTGCTAATATGGCTTTTAAAAAAAAGTGAAAGGGGTGGAAGGAATGACCATGATACATCTTGAGCAAGTTTGGTTGGTATAAATCAAATGAAAATTGAAGGAGCTACATGGCTATTTTCAGTTTTCTAGACCAAGAACACTTAATAAAAGAGTACAGATGGGTGTAAGTCAGTTATTACTGGTTTTCAAACTTATCCAAGCTTTTATTGATATTAACTTTTAGAACATTTGTTTGGTAAATTAGTGAAAAATTAAACTAGCTACTAATTACCAAAGCCACATACAGTTTTTCAATAAATCAAGGGCAATAACCTGGTGTTAATTTTCCCATACCTGTAGTTCTTGAATTTGTTCAAACTTTCATCAATAGTAAGACTCTGACCAAGTTTGGTAAAGACTGATTCAAAATAAAAGTGCTAAAGTGTTAACAAGACAAAATATAGCATTTATTCATTAAAGTAAGGGCTTTAACTCTGCTATTTATTCTACGATATTGGTGTTTTTTTGAACTCATCAGCTTTCATCGATATTAAGAATCTGGCCAAGTTTAGTGAAGTTCAGATGCAAAATGAAGATGCTAGAGTGTTGACAAGACAAAATATAGCATTTATTCATTGAAGTAAGGGCTTTAACTCTGCTATTTATTCTACGATATTGGTGCTTTTTTTAACTCATCAGCTTTCATCGATATTAAGAATCTGGCCAAGTTTAGCGAAGATCAGATGAAAATGAAGATGCTAGAGTGTTATAGCATTTTTCATTAAATTAAATGCCATAACTCTAGAGTTTATTTATGTGATCCTGGTACTTTTCGAACTTGTCAGAGCATACGTTGATATTACAACTCTGGCTAACTTGATAAAGATCGGAAGTAAAATGAAGGAGCTAGAGTGTTGACAAGGCAAAATAAAGCATTTTCCATTTATAACTTTGGTGTTTATTATCCGATATTGGTGGTTTCGAACTCGTCCAAGTTTTTCTGTTTTTAAACATTTAAGTTTTAAACAAGAGGCCCTTTGGGCCTGTAGATGCCTTACTGCTAACATGCCTCTAACAACAACAGATGAATATAGGTATTTATTCTTTCAATCTCATATGAAATAAACAAGTACCATCTGTACAAACAGAGACGAAAATTGTTTTTTTTGTCTATTTCCCGTAATGTTGACACTATTGCCTATTCGTCCACTGGCAACAACAACAAGGATTTTCCTATATTACTCTATGTAAAACTGTGAACCTTTGGGTGGGGTCAAAATGGGGCCTCCATGTATGTATGTAAACTTACTTGATAACAAGACACATGGCCTCCCTGTCTGTCTATGTAAAACTTACTTTATAATGTCCATAACAAGACACATGGCCTCCCTGTCTGTCTGTATGTTTGTGTGCAGAATTCCGTTTTCTTTTAGCTGAAATAAACAAAATATATCTAACGTATGTGTATTATCATATTATTATATAATTTCTATGAGCTAGGTTAGTTACTCTGCCACAATGTAATTCATAGTTATTGGACTTGGCATGCTTATGTTTTGATTTTTGGATACAAAAGATTGAAAACGTATTTTTATTTTTTTTTTATTTTAAGCCTGTTGTAAGAAAATGAAAAAAGATCTGTATTACTTTCTGTAATTCGTAGCCATAACTCACCTCATCCCCCAACGAGACAAAAGGCAGTCTCTCCTCACATGCAGCCACAACATGCACTAGCTCCGGCACAAAATACGGAGAAGTCCTCGCCTTTTTTCCTCTCGACTCCATGTACTCTCCCAGTAGCAACTGAAAATGTTCAGGCAAAGGCACAGATATAAATAAATGATATATGTCATTTAATAAGAGCAATACAGTGTGGTCCTGACTCCTGACAGTGTGCTTTTTAAGGATTCCTATCGGCCGTTTGCTCAGAAGAATTCCAACTAGATACTACATGAACTGCTGGAGAACAGCCCAGCTTCACTTATTGCTTTGTCAGAGAACAGCAAAATATACTTCTGACACATTCCGTCAGAAAAACAGTCATCTCTCTTCATAAAAGCAATCTTTAAAGATGAAACAGCATAGGTATTCTCTGTGATATATCCACAAACAATATAAACAAATGAGAGAGAGGACATTTTAAGACAAGAGCTCTGCCTAACAGGGGCATTATGCGCCTGTTTGCATTTCAGGACGGACCCAGATGGATGGACTGACAGACCCACAATAATGGGTTTGTGAGTCTAAAATTTAAACGGAAAACAAAACTTATGTGGAGTATGGTTTTAGGAGTGACCGAGTCACATAAAAAAAGGTATTCTGGGTAAATGTAACTTGGACAATATGTGGCTACTAAGAAAATAGTTTTATCTATCTGTTTAATAACAAGGGAGTTTCTTAATATTATTAATATGGGGGAAGCTTGGATGTTTACCTAACCAAAATGCCAAAATGTTTACACATTTCACAGGCTATGTTATATTGATAGGGCTCCCAGGGAGCTCATAATTCATCTGAGCCTAAAGTATGTATGTATCCATCCAGCTAGTGCTTGAAGGAATCGCACAAATAATAAGCTTGGATGAGAAATGTAAGACATATAGACCCGTAAACACACATTACATGCTAAATTTAATGTGAAATGGGACACTGCATATTTTACAGGCTATCACGAGGGATTATAGGAACCTAAATTTAGCAGCCCTTTAGACAATGCTATAAGGCAGCTCATGCCCAATTTGGTTGATAAAAAATGTAAAAGACATAGACCTGCATGTAAACACAGCTTAAACACAAAGCTTTCAGTAGTGGGACACTGATTATGTTGATGATGGTGTGATTATTATTTTTCAAATAATCAAGCTAAAAATGATGAAGAGAATCAAAATCTTTTAAATGTTATCAGAACTATTTCACCAAACTATCGTTCAGCAAGATTGAAGAAAATTGTTTAAAACTTTAATAAAGCATGACAAAGATACTTGTACTTGAACATTTTATCATTATTCAATAATGTTCTGTGATTCTTTAAATATTCAGATAGCATGTGACCTAGCTACTAGATGACTCACCTTACGTTTTCTGTGAAAGCTTTCTACTTCTGTTTCATCCTTCTCTTCTGAAATTTGAAATGAAACAAGAGATTAAATATCCTGAATTGCTCTACTGTAAAGCAAAAACCTGGGTTTCATCCCCTCAATCAGACATATCCAGTTCCAGGAAAGATGATGAATCATGGTGCACCATTCATGAGTCTCAGACCTATCAGGTTGCTACAGACAAGCAGTATTTTATAAATCTCTGCTGTTCAAAAAAACAACAAATTTTACTAATTTCAGTATTTACTTAAGAAAATTATATTTAGAAAGGCCCTGTGTAGTTCCGGGGGCCCCATTTGGTTACGGGGCTAAGAATAGGGCCACTGCAGATCCCGTCAGAGGAGAAGACAGAGGGTTAGAACCCACCCAAATTCATGTTCATTTTATCATTTTTTGTTCATGCTCTTTAAAGGTCTTCATCATGACCCCTGCATTGTTTCAGGTGCCATCTCGCTCATATCACTACAGCAGTGGTAGAAAAACTATAACGTGGCTCCAGCTTAAATGGAGTGTCTACAGTAGAATTTGCAGCAACTCTACAGTTCAGGGTGAGAAGGCTCTAGGCCCTTTCTCCATATTTTATCTCGATGTACATGGAGGATGAGCCTGGCATGTACATTCCTGTTAGGTGCCATATAACCTTTCATGTGTTGGTGCACCTTAAAACCCCAATTCAATTCAATTCAATATTTAGAAAGCATTGGTTTTTTCAAAGTATTTCCATGTTTACTAACAAGAGGTCAATGACCTTGAAGCTCTACTGATAGATTTTTGATAGCTAGGTCAACATTCCTATGAAGTTTCATGAAAATCCATCAAGTAGTTTCATAGGAGTAGTCGCTATAAGTTTTCATTATATAACTCTATGTAAACAAAGATGGCCGCTGGCGGCCATGTTTAAAGTCAAATAATTTTTGACATGGATCAACATCATGTCATACTGATCATTTTAGAAAAAGTCCCATATCAATATCATTTATAGTTTTCAAGTAGTAGTCGCTACAAATTTATTTATTTTAAATCTATTTTTAGCCGTGGTGGCCATTTTGAATTTCCGGTCAGCCTGAAATTTTTCTAGGATCAACAAGACATCAAGAGCAACATTCCTGTGAAGTTTCATGAACATCCGTCAAGTAGTTTCAGAGGAGTAGTCGCTACAAGTTTTTACTATATAACACTATGTAAACAAAGATGGCCGCTGGCAGCCATGTTTAACGTCGAATCAAAACGATTTTCGACAAGGACCAACATCATGTCATGCTGATCATTTTAGAAAAAGTCCCATATCAATATCACTTATAGTTTTCAAGAAGTAGTCGCTACAAACTTATTTTTTTTAAATCTATTTTTAGCTGTGGCGGCCATCTTGAATTTTTGGTCGACCTGAATTTTTGCTAGGATCAATTAGACATCAAGAGCAACATTCCTGTGAAGTTTCATGAAAATCCGTCAAGTAGTTTCAGAGGTGTAGTCGCTACAAATTTTCATTATATAACTCTATGTAAACAAAGATGGCCGCTGGCAACCATGTTTAACGTCGAATGAAAACGATTTTCGACAAGGACCAACATCATGTCATGCTGATCATTTTAGAAAAAATCCCATATCAATATCACTTAGAGTTTTCAAGTAGTCGCTACAAACTTGTTTTTTAAAAACCTATTTTTAGATTTGGCGGCCATCTTGGCTTTCACATCAACAAGAATTTTTGCTAGGATCAACTAGACTTCATGGGTAACATTTCTGTAAAGTTTCATGAAAATCCATTCAGTAGTTTCAGAGGAGTAGTCGCTACAAAAAAAAGTTTACGGACAGACAGACGGACGGCGCACCACGGCATAAGCTCTGCTGATCTCTGATCAGTCGAGCTAAAAATGTCAAAAAAATATAATTTTTAAAAAATGAAGTGCTAGAGAACTAACAAAACAAAATATAGCAGTTTAATTGTTCAAGGGCCATAACTCTCGTGTCACTAATCCGATCTAACTGGTTTTCCCACTTAACTTGTCTGGGCTTTCATAAATATCAACAATCTGACTAAGTCTGGTAATGATGATATGAAAAATAATGGTCCTATCATCCTAATCAAATTTACTCAGTCCCCTCTGGGATGACCACATGCCAGTCCCAGTGGGTGCCAGTGTTTATCTGCACACAATCTATACACAGATAAGACAGTTATATGGGAGCAAGGATATATTCATGATTGGACTACTTTTTTTATAACCACAAAAACTACATTCAACACAAAAATTGTTCTAAAACATTCAAAGATTAAGTCCCTGAAATTAGGGATTGAATGGTTCAAATACCAGAGAGCAAGTTCAGTTGGATTGAAAACAAAAATGCTTGTAAATTTTATAAATTCAGAATAGACTGTCCCAGCCAAATTGTGCATTGCAATCGAAGAAGAAAAACTTCTAGGAATCAGGTGAAGGACCTCTTCTTGTGCATGCAGTTTCTGAGAAACAGCTAACGCAAAAACTTAAAGCTGATGCCTTTGCCGATGGAAAAGTAACAAATATGTCTCCCCACTTTTCTTCAGAAAGGTGAGATAACAAGAGGCCCAAGAGGGCCTGTATCGCTCTACTTGATGTGGAGTCAGTGTTGGGGAACACAATATCGATATGCGCAACTAGGCTTGTTACTGATCATTCCTGCCAAGTTCCACTGAAATCCAGCCAGGGGTTCAGAAAAACTAGTCCGGATAAAGTTTGTGTTTAAGGGGCCATAACTCTGTTAAAAATTATTCAACCAGAACATGGAGATATGCGCAACTAGGATTGGTACTGATCATCCCTGCAAGGTTTCACTGAAATCCGGCCAGAGGTTCAGGAGAACTAGTACAAAGTTTGTGCACAAAAAACTTTAAAGGGCCAGAACTCTGCCAAAAATCATTCAATCATAACACGGCGATGATATGCACAACTAGGCCTGGTACTGATCGTCCCTTAAAGTTTCGCAGAAATCAGGCCATGACTTCAGAAGAGACTAATTGCGAAAAAGGTTTTATATTAAAACCTTTAAAAGGTCATAACTCTGCCAAAACCATTCAACCGAAACACGGTGAAGATATGCACAACTAGGCTTGATACTGATCATCCCTGAAAACTTTCGTTGAAATCCGGCCAAATGAAGGTCCAATCATCTTAACTCTGGTGTTACTAATCCGACTGGCTTGTTTTCAAACTCATCCGAGCTGTCACCGATATATTAAAAAAACACTGGCAAAGTTTCGTAAAGATCCGATTAATAATGAAGTCTTTATCGCGTAAACAAGACAAAAGTTAATGGACAGGCGACAGACGACTCTATTGCCCTTCGCCAGTAGAGCTGGCCCATCGCCAGTAGAGCTAAAAATCTAAGAACATTCATTGAAACTTAAAATAAATACTAGTGTATGGCCTATAAGTGAAAGTGAAGGTGTCAAGTGGAACCAGGTGACCTGGCTTCAAGAACGGTTTCACGTTGACCTCCTCTGTTACGACTGCCATCGAGTCGTCACTCGCATATATATCGTGTATACATATACATTCTGTGAACGTTTGCTTTAGACCAGACGGTAGATTAAAATGTTGATGTATCAAGGCCAAATAATACAATTTTCCATAATCCAAGGACCATAACTCAGATATTAGCAGTTTAAATCTGTCTGGTTCAAGTGTCTGAGATCTTATTGATATATAAGAACTCTCTATGTTTGGTAAAGATCGGATGGAAAATGGAGGGGTTACATTGCCCGAAAGTACAAATTAACGAACGAAGACCGACAATCGACAACTCGTCATCCCATAAGCTCACGTCTTTCGGCCAGTAAATCTGGCAAGATGTCAAAAAGAACCTTGCTGGCAAATAGCTTTCTTGGTCGTTGTGATTTACAGTTTTACTAGTCTTGCGCAACTCTTTCTAAATGAATGCAACATACTATGAAAATAGCATCCACATAAAGAGTTCTCATACTCGCATACTCTCATTTCGGTTGGATTTGGCTTAAATACTTAGTTTTATAAGAATAGATATAAACGTCGAACAGGAAATGAAGCTTTCACAGAACACAGATAACCAAAACACGTATTAAAATGAACAATAATTTCAACGTTAACAAGAAGCAAGGCGTGTGACATCTCAAACAAACGGGTTGACAATAGAGCTACCCAATTGGAACGGTCAGAGGCAAAAATGCCGCTGAGGGGTTCAAACTAGGTTCTAGGGTGCATCAGACTTCTCTCTTGCCATATTGTCATCCCAAACGGGACAGTGTAAATAAAGACATCCTCGGCAGGTTATATTCTCTAATAAACAATGCACTCAGCGAAACTTACTATAAATACTAGTGTATGGCCCATTAGTGAAAGCGAAGGTGTCAAGTGGAACCATGTGACCTGCCTTCAAAAACGGTTTCACGTTGACCTCCTCTGTTATGTCTGCCATTGAGTCGTCACTCGTACATGGTACTGTCTCCAATAGATGGTACTGAAGCTCCACTGACCTCGGCGGTCTGTCCTCAAGAGACACAATCTACCAAAATGTCAAACAGGTTTTAATTACAAGAGAATTTGAAACAACAATTGCATATCTAGAAATGTAATGTGTCCCATTGTCCAAGTGACACAGATGCCCTCATCATAATGTAATACAGGGATGTAAATAAAAGTTTACATCCTGATAAGTTCACCTTGGCATCATGCTCACCTTGAACCATCCTATAATATTAATAATTTGTGGTAAAGTGGAGGGTGGAGTTAATATTTTCATCCAAAATTCGAAGGAAAAGAACACAAAATCCAAAAGTACACACATTCAATGTTTTATATGCAAAATCGATTAAAGTGGGATGACTAGAGAAGTATTTTGATTGCATGTGTATAATACGGGAAGTCTCTGCATTATGATCATTGTTTTTGTGGGCCACTGGAAAAACTGACGACGCAAGACATTTTACTACTGACAAGATAAATTGAAAATGAAAGCAGGATCAGCAGTGTGTAATCACAAAGTATCCAATATGTTCAACGCCAATGACCAGTCATATTTATAAACTTCATTGCCAAACTCAATCAGCCTTTGATGTTAGTTTTGATTATATAAGAAATAAACAGTTATGAATATACTATTTAGAAATGATTATGTTGATCAACCACTTTTATTAAAGTTTATACAAGAAAACATGTCAATTTTAATCATGCTGTGCGTTAAAATATTGTGGATAAAAATCTCCTTCTTGCAGGATGAAATCTCCCTCTAAAAATTCAAATCCCCTGGACAAGCCTTCTAAAACATCACAAGTATGAAAATGCTTCTCTTCGAGTAAAGATGAATGAATATTTAAAATGGAACATCAATATTGCTATAAATTTTTTGCTGTAAATCGCTTGTCAATTCAAAAATCTCTCTATATTGAAAGTTAAATTTACACCTTATACAGAGTGTAGGTATAGATCTCTTATCTTTCTTAATAGCTTGTGAGGATTAACTAGAAGGGTGATTGAACGAAACACTTGTGTCGCCTGCCGTGTGCTTATTTCAGCCAGCTATGAACTTAGTTAAATATTATGTGAAATAAAGGTTTATGAAAAGGGGTAGAACTCTTCCAAAATGAAAGTCAGAGTTGTTGAACATTCCTTGAAGTAAGATGAAGATTTCTGAAGTTTTATGAACGTATGTCAAATAGTTTTCAAGTTATGGCCAAGGTTAGGTTAAAGTGTGTCGGACGACGGCCGACGGACAAAGTGATCCCTTAGTATTTGCCATGCTAAGCAGACAACACGAAAACCACAGGACCTAATACAAGTATACTTACAACATGATGATTTGGTTGCTTAGGAACAGGTATATATAGTCTGTGTTTCGGCAGTTTATCTATGGCATGATCTGATTGGTTGATAAGAGGTAACTGTCTCCTAGCAGAAGAATGTAAACACTGAATGGACTTCTCACATCTCAATATTACCAGCTGGAGCCTGTGAAAAGTTAAGAATGTTAACATGAACGGACTTCTCGCATGTCAAAGTGAATAATTTTCAGCTAAAGTAGTTTGATAGTCCAACTATTCAGACTTTTCATATTAAGTTTGTATACAGATAAAAATCTACAGACCTCTTGTATTTACTGTTTTCAAACGATATGTTTCTAAAGATGGGAGGCAAGTTTGTCCGGGTCCACTTACCATAGATTCACTATGTGTTTCTGGAGGAGACAAGCTTGCCTGTTCCCACTTACCACAGATTATGTGTTTTTGGAGGAGGTAAGTTTGTCTGTTCCCATTTACTGTAGATTATGTGTTTCTGGAGGAGGCAATTTTACATGTTCCTACTTACCGCAAATTGACTATGTGTTTCTGTATAATTTTTCTGTCACCATTCAAAGATTCTTCCAGATCTTGCAGCACCTGCAGTTCTGTTGATGAAATCAAATAAGTTCTATGTATTTATGTAATTTAGTTAGAAAATGAACTTGTTTTCTTGAACAGTATAACATGGGTGTGGAGGGGAAGTATTACAGTATTGTTTCCTGTTGTGAGTCCACTGTTATTCCAAGTCGTATTGGTGGGTATTAAAAGGTTGTAATGTTAGTGGCGCACTTTGGGCATTATCTTAGCAATTCCTTTATGCCACAGTTGTTGTATACATTACAACAGTGCCCCAGATAATTTAGGCCCTATAGGGTATTTCTCTCGGACATCCAATTTGAATAATTAAATAATTTAGTAAAACAAGAAATGTCACTGTAAGTGACAAATGCCCCCGAAGTGGTTTTGACCTTTGACCTCTAAGTGTGACCTTGACCATGGAGCCACGGACTTGGAGTTTCCACGTGACACGTTGTCTTGTTGTGGTGAGCACTTATGCCAAGTTATTTGAAAATCCGTCTATGAATGTCAGAGTTATTAACCAGACAAGGAAGCACTTCTTTTTGACCTCTAAGTGTGACCTTGACCTTGAAGCCACGAACCTGGATTTTGCGTGCGACACATCGTCTTGTTGTGGTGAGCACTTGTGCCAAGTTATTTGAAAAACCGTCCAGGAATGTGTCAGAGTTATTGACCAGACACGATTGTACGGACGGACAGACGGACGGACGGACGAACTGACAAACTGACTACTATATGCCACCCTTCGGGGGCATAAAAAGTGCAAAGTTGTCACAAAATATGCCTATCATTAAGCAAAAACCTTAAGGGTGTTTCACAGAACGCTCGTGCTGCCTGCCATGTGCTTTATTTCAGTAAGGACAATTTATAAACTATAATGTTTAATTTATGGAGCAGATATATATAGAGACACTGCATATCTGGAGCACTAATTATACTGATGGGTTAACTAAACGTGCACAGTTCGGGCAATATCTTACCAAGGGAGGGAAGTGAAGCCAGAAGAGTTCCCTTTTGTGAATCCACTGTAATCCGGAGTTGTTCTGATGCCATAGAAGGGTGCACTACCGGTACATGTAATGCAACAGGCATGTCTCGAATTTCACCTAGAAAATAACCATTTTTCTTATACAAATTTCTACATAAAATCATGTTAACCGGGGATATTTCAGAGTTTCAGAGAAGTTTTTTTAAAAAGATTTTCCTATTAAAGTCTATGTGCAGGCCCGGTGCAGGGCCAAATATGAGCCCAGGGTCATTATTTGAACAAGATTTGTAGAGTATCATAAGCTTATGCCACATGCAAATTATTAGACCTCTTGCTTTTGCAGCTTTAGAGAAAAAGCTTTTTTTTAAGGATTTTCCTATATGACTCTGTGTAAAATGTTGACCCCAATTTGACAGTGTCACCATTTGGACATACTTTGTAGAGGATCATAAGCTAATGCTACATGTAATATATGAGAGTTTTATCCCCTATGTTTTCCGAAAAGATTTTTGTTATATTAGTATTTAAAATATGTGAAATTGATATATATGCAAACTTTAGAACCCAAAGATTGTGGCCAAACCCAGCTGGCAACTTGATTTGATCAAATACGATAAGCGATCATGAGAAGATTTTTTATCAAGTTTATGTGTGAACTAACATTGAAAAAGAACAGCTATAAAATGTCTGTGTACTTACACTTCCCTTCAATGAATCGTTGTATTGAAAAAGACAACTCCTGCAAACAGAAAATGCATGCGTAATTAATAAATAAAACAAACTAGATAACAGTGGCCGACAATTAGAGCTGTTGGAGGGGTAGGTTATTATTAAACTAGAAATGTGTCCATGGGTCACAGATGCCCCCATTGAAAACACCCATGGACACAGATGCCTCCATTGAAAACAATCAGCAAAAACATAAAAAATTTACGAAAAATGGCCGCAACTCCGTAATACAAGGTCGATTTTGACGCCAAATCGATATGCACATCTTGACATCATAGCATCCTGTAAAGTTTCAAACAATCAGTTGAAAATGTGGGAGGAGATAGATACACAAAACTTTCCATAGATTTTGCAGACTGGAGAGAATACTATCCTAGAAAGTCAACCAAACCCAAACATTAGGGTTTTCTTTTAACAGAAAAAACAAGAACGCAGTAGGACCGCTGGATACGCTCAAATAAAGGTAAACATATGAAATACAATCGGTTGAAAAATGGAGAAATTGAGCAGACAAGCTTCACATATGCACCACTAGACATACTGATACTTCATACCAAGTTTCATGAAAACCTGACGAATAATGTAGGAGTTAGAGGTAACCACTTTCATTTGAATAACTTCGAAGTCTTATAACTACTGATACAACCTATCGAGTTTTATGAAAATTATGAATAACTTGTCCCATAACTCAGCCAAAAATCATTCAACCATTCCTTACAGTATGTGAGAAAATTTCAGAGAGCGTAACACAAGTCATATGTGTATATCATTTGTGTAGTATTGTATGATTCATGTAAAATTATACGTGTGGAGCTGAAAAGCAATTCCATCCAAGGTCTATTGAAAAGCAACCTTGAGCACAAATAAATGGGGTGAAATGGCTATTTTGGGGTCGGTGGGAATAAATAAAAATATATTTAACTGCTTATTCTTACCATAAGTTTTGCACGAGTCCTGACCTCTATAGTCTGCATAAGCAGAGTCTCTATGGACAGGTGCTCGCTCTGTATGGTGAGGCCAACACGGCGACACTCGTCTGGCAACATGCACGGCGTGTGAGAGATGCTCAACTGCTTGGCATCGTCCTCCTCGTTAACATGGATCATCAACTTGTATACTGTGAGACAGAGCAGAAATAAGGTAGGCAACTCTTAATTCAATGATCCAGTTTTGGGGTTTGGCCAGGCTGATTAAAGCCATTTATATTGTGTTTAGGCCAAAAAAAAATACCTGTGTTTCCTGTGGCCCGACCGAGCCTATTTTTAAGGAACCGACCCTAAAAAAAAAAAAATTTAAAAAAAAATTAAATTTGTTCTGAACAATGATTTATCACAATATATCGAGGTAACCTGACATCACAGAGAATCATCAACTTGTATGGTGTTTATGAGATAAATGAAAATGCTTACCGACCTACTCTATTTTTTTAGAGCATGCAATAGGTAACACTTTTGTTTGTTTTTTTGGCCTTATGGAGTTTGGATTCTCAAAATATGCAAGTTATATACCCTGATGGCAGTTGGTTTAGATACGTTGTACATCTGTTGTAAAACTGGTCTGTTGATGGCAGGATAGGGATTTAGGTTAAGAATAAGGTTTAAAAAATATGTTAGCTGCATAATATTATAAGCAAATCCTACCTTCACTCAACTGTAATATGCACAAATGCATGTTTATGCAGAAAAAAGTATGCGCTTCCCAAATGAATTCACCAGCTAGAGTAATCCAGGCAACCATCAATGCTACTATTCTGATGTCAATCTTGTGTGTTAACTAACATCATATTGCAACCGACACATAATACTTACTGACAATGTCATGCTGCTGTGGCTGCTGCTGCTGCTGTTGCTGCTGTTGTTGTTGTAGTAGTTGTTTGTCCTTCTTAATTTGATCTCTGCAATGCAAAGATAATGGTACCATATAAACTGCTTCTCCCTTTTAAACAAAAATCTTGATTTTTTGAAAGATTTTCTACATAAGTTACATTAATTCATTAATATTAATTATAAGAATAGTATAAAGCAAAATGGTATTGCATATTATTAGCTGTTAATTACATTTCAACAATAATATATTTAAACCTATGGTAGAATAAGACAAACACAAGATAACTCTAAATATGTAAGCAGTTTTAAAGTCCAATAGAAACTGGATGAACTATAAGGGTAAGCCAAAGGCTAACAAATACCCCCGCTCGAGGCTTCTACTATATGGGCAAAAAACAACAGTGCATCTACAGACTGGTTTCCTGGGTATCCCAAGTTTTATAAAGACTGAATGATAAATACAGATGTTATTGATTGGACAACAATTTGTCCCTATATAATATATAATGATAAAAAAATCAAAGGGTCATAACTCTGTTATTATTAATGCAATGGGGCTGGTTTTCGAACCAGCCGAGATATTATGCCCATAACTATTATTCCCAAGATTTATAAAGATTCAATGGTAAATACTGATAGTTATTGATTGGACAACATTGTGTCTACAGACAGACAGACAGACAAGCCGAATCCAGTATACACCCCATACAAACTTTGTCAGCAGGGGGCGTAAGATGATACTTAATCATCGCTAATATTAAAACAATTCACCAAATAATAAAGCCATAACTATTATTCCCAAGTTTTATAGAGATTGAACGATAAGTACTGGTTATTGATTGGACAATTTGTCCCTATATAATATATAGTGCTAAAAAAAATCAAATTGTCATAACTCTGTTATTACTGATGCGATGGGACTGGTTTTCGAACTTGAACGAGATATTATGCCCAAAACTGTTATTCCCAATATTTATAAAGATTGAATGATAAATACTGAAGTTATTGATCGGGCAACATTGCATCTACGGACAGACTTCGTTTGCAGGGGGTGTAATAAATGGTTATGCGAATTTTAATGCTGGATACATACTTCATGGTTGCCGTGTGTCCCTTTAATTTTCATACATTATCTGTTTAATATCATGTTTCTAGAGTTGTGTATGGTAGTCTTATTAAGGGTAGAATATCTGTGTTTCATAATATGCCATACCTTATTAAGGAGGAAATTGAGGACTTTCGTGTGCAAATATTCAAACAGTGTGCGCAAAATAATTTGCTAATGCGCGCTATGAAGCAATCCGCACCAAGAGTGCCATACCTCTGGGGCGTTTTTTTACAGATAAAGGTGAAAAAAGTATGTTTTAGAACTTTCTTCTACACATGTATGCAAGACACAACTCTATATAGATGTATCCAACACATAATAACACTGAGAAAGTAAGAGGGGAAAAGTGTTGTTTATTCTTCCCCTCCACGCCTGCCCAAAGACACACACACACACACACACACACACACAAACACACACACACACACACCACCCCCCATTATAGATGGCTGATTTTCAAAGTTATCTTGATATTTAATAACACTTTGAATTAGCTACAGATTAACAAAGCAAAATATAGTATTTTTCAATAAATCAAGGGCCATAACTCTTGTTTATTATCCGATACTGGTGTTGTTTTTTTAACTCTCCTCTACTTTCATCGATATTAGTACTTGGATCAAGTTTGTTAAATATTGAATGCAACATGAAAGTGGGCACTGACATCAAGAACGTTAACGGACCGACAGACAGATGGACGATGGACAAAGGCTCATGGAGCTAATAAAAGGACTTAAAAGTTAAAAGTTTTTCGGTGTTTTTCCTAAGGACTCCGGGACATGGTTACAAAATTGGACATCATCCAACTGTGGAATCATAGGTATTGACATCGCTTAAAGTTGGTTTTCAATCTTTCTGAAACCTCTTGAGGCCAAGAAGTCAAAAAATGGAATCATCATTTTCAACCTTTCCTCTACCTCTAAGGATCATGAGGGCAAAAAGCTGATATTTGAAATGGCGCCCCATCAATTTCTCTCTACGTATATCTTTAGACAGGCATATGTTTCAGTATGTCACACAAACTTGTAATACCATTCAATCTATACATTTACCTCCAGTAGGATATAGTAAGACATTTTCCAACTGAGTAATCTTCGATCCGCAAATTGTCACCTAGTCTCTCGCGTATCAACTTCTGGGTCTAGATAAATACAATGTTAGATAAAACAGAGAATCTCATATACGTGAATAGAACACACTGGAAGGACCAATAAAGGCAGTACAAGAACAATATGCAGTCTGAAGTGTTTAAACATTCAAGTAGGAAATGAAGGCTGTGGCTAGGTTGATCCACAGAGTGTTGGAAATGAAGGCTGTGGCTCGGTGGATCCACAGAGTGTGGGAAATGAAGGCTGTGGCTAGGTGGATCCACAGAGTGTGGGAAATGAAGTCTGTGACCAGATGTGGTAGTTGAGCCAACAATGGTCCACACAGTAAGGGAAATGGAGCTGTGGTTGATTGTGATAGTTGGGCCAATAATGGTCCACGAACGCACAAAGTGTAAGAAATCGAAGCTGTGGCTGGATGGGTCCACAGAGTGTGGAAAATGAAGGCTGCATCTAGATGTGGTTGTGACCAATGGTCCACTAAGGGAAATGGAGGCTATGGTTGCATGTGGAAGTAGGGCCACCAATGGTCCAAATTGTGTGGGAAGGGAAGCTGTGGCCAGCTGTTGTATTGGGGCTATAAATAGTCCACAAAGTGTTGGAAGGGAATCTATAGCCAGCTGCTGTAGTGGGGCTATAAATGGTCCACAAAATGTGGGAAGCTGTGGCCAGATGTGGTAGTGGAGTCACAACATGTGGTAAATGGAGACTGTATGTCAGCCACTTAACTCAACACAATCCTTTTTAATTTATTATATTTATTTAATAGATGATCCTTTTTTTTCTTTCTTTTAAATGATTCTTTTTCAGCTAAGACTTCCTCATATTGTATCTATAATAATAAAAAATGCTGAATATGTACAACTGACCTGTGAGTGAAGGACTTCAAGTTGTAGGGACTGGCAGAAGGAATCTAAAGTTTGTTAAGGAAATAATTCTTCAGTCTTTAATCTCTTCTTTCTAAATGTAGCTCAAATTTCTGAATTTGACCGTCTGTTGTGATGGACATCTGGTATGCTTTTTTCTGACTGACATAACATATACTGTACATTGTATTTAATATGGACTTGAATAACAACTTTCCAGTGAAATAGTGGATTTTATGATTAAAATAAAACCTTATATTTTCATTGTTTATATTTCACATGTGGAAATATATTTTCACTCAAAATGACGTCATAAAACTATTGACGTTGTTGACGTTATTCATGTCATTGTTTTGATGCATTATGTTTTTTCTGCACTAGTTTCAAGGTTGTGAGTGTATAATATTCTTAATAAATAGAATACTTGTTGGTTTGTCGTGAATATAGGATTTATATTCATCTCAAAGAGAGAAAACTCAAATATTTTCACGAATGCTTTAGCATGAGTGAAAATATATGAGTTTTCTCACTTCTCGAATGAATCCTATATAAATCCTATATTCACTCAAAACAAACAAATATCCTCTATATATTATTCTTAAAACTGAATACCAGTTAGAAAAAATACCGAAATTTAATGGACTTTCAACAAAAGATTAACAAATACCTTATACCCCCATTTAAACGCCACTGGGGACATTACAGAAGAGGGCCGTTTATGACACCATAATTTTATTTTTACATGTTATACCTCTAAAATGCTTGGGTTGAGGTATTTATCTCACTAGACTTTAAGTCAGTATACTGGTAAGCGTATTATCTCTAAATTAAACCTCATAATTTGTGTAAAAGAAAGCGGAGGGGGAAATTATTAAGGCAGGGGAGCATTTTTTAAGCGGGTATATGGTACATGAAACTATACGTAATACAATTCCACTAAATGAGACCAATAGTCAACAAGGATACGCAGAACTCTGTAGAGATCATGCAGTGGCTTGTCATTGTCCAGCAGCCTAGACTGGGCCAGTCTGTGAATGTAGCCAATCTGAAATAGAAAAATAATTACTACTTTTAACAGCCGCAGTTTTAACCACACATATTTCATATCACTTGATTAAAGCATTCCTCTTTTTAAAGTGTGGTGTGTTGGTAACCGCATAGTTTGTCATTTTTCAAATTATTCGATGTATTACCAAATTTTTAATGCATATTCAATCTAACTTTAATGTAAATTAATACTGTTTTCAAAACCAATGTTTCAAGTACACATTTACAAGTCTTGCAATAATGTTATGTGCACTTTGTAGATATTGGTATTTGTACATAACTGGCTGAATTCTTTATCATTCTCTAAATAAGAACTCAACAGCTAGTATTTCATTCTCCTGATAAGCAACTTTGCGACATTTTCAAACCCTCTCTCAGGCTCTCTGTGACTCTCATATCTCTCTTAAATGGCATCTACTGCAGCAGTTACTCCCAACAAATGGCTATAGGCTACATCTGTCTCTTCCTTGGCCAACCAGCATTCCTTTTCTGTAATTCTAGTTGTTCTAACAGTCACCATGTCCAAACCTTTCCTACAGTACTTAACCCATATTACTCTGTCTTTGATGCAAATGAAACCCCATGCCCATTAGGGGCGGCACGGTAGCAGGAAAAACCCATGCCTAATAGTACCGACTTGGTACACTGGCAACCCCATGCTTAATGGGTCCGACACAGTACCTAGGGAACCCATGCCTAATAGGGTTAGCATGATACCCAGGGAGACCCATGCCTAATAGGGTCGACATGGTACCCGGAGAACCCAATGCATAGCATGTCTGATGTAGTACCCAGGGAATTCCATTCCTAATAGGGTTAACACGTACCCAGAAAACCCCATAGGGCCGACATGGTAACATCTCATATAATTAAGTCTAGGTGGGGAATCAAACCATATTGGCAGTTCTTGATAAGAAGTGAACAAGCTGGAAAAGTGCTACATTTAATCTGAAGTAACTTTTATAGATAACTTCACTATTAGAAAGCCTACAAATCAATGAGAGGATGATCAAGAGCAACAATTCCTGGAAATCTGAAATCTGGTTTAAATTCTTACCTGCAGGGTATGGACCAATGATTTACCATCTGAAATTAGAAGATCACATGTGCTAAATCCATGTAGATCAAACATAAACAAGAGCACTGCAAATGGTACATAATATGCCCGTCAAAAGTCTAATTATTACGTAAAGAATAAATTAATCACTGTCTTATGATTTTTAATCAATACAGGGCAATTATTCAATAAGAAACCCAACAAGAAACTTGGGAATTCCACAAAAAACAGGTTTTCTACTTATAAAGTTTTGTTTCATATCAGTTTACTATATTCAGTAACAGTGACCTTGACCTTGACTCAAGCTTCCATTCCATATAAGCTACACGCAAAGCAAGTTTCATGTTGATATCTCCTTGCTAATTAAAGTTACTGACTGGAAACTATTTTTCATTCCAATATTCCATTCCTAACTAAAGTTACTGAGCAGAAACCATGCGTTTGACGACACCCGCCCTCCCTCTAAATGACATTCACCAATCTAATAACCAGAGTTGTCCAAAAGAAAACCTGGTTAAAAATGCCCTCCATTTAAATGACATTCACCAATCTAATAACCAGAGTTGTCCAAAAGAAAACCTGGTTAAAAATGCCCTCCCTCTAAATGACATTCACCAATCTAATAACCAGAGTTTTCCAAAAGAAAACCTGGTTAAAAATACTTTAGTCTCAAAAAACAGCACGCAAGAATAACACTGTAAAGACGGATGCCGCACCACCGCCCAAGGCATAAGCTCGGATGATCTGGGATCAGTAGAAAATACCTCCTGTCTCATGGTCCTCCACCAGTATGTCTATATCCAGGAGTCTCCACGGGATCACAGGACTGTCTTCCATCAACGTCAAGGTCACCTGGAACTCATTCTCCACCAGGAACTTGACCCGACCATTCTCTGTATAAGTGATACAAAATGTTTACCTCATCATTCTCTACATACAAGAAAGCAACAGGTGACAGATGAATTAATTAACCATCATACTTATAACATGACGCTATTATTAACCATTATGTGGTCCAAGTATGAACTTTCAACCCCATCGAACCCCTTCTCCAAGAAGCGAAAATGGGGTTGTCTGAGGTATGAGGTATTAATAAATCCTTAATTTCAGCTTCAAAAGTTTGTATATTGTAAAATAAAAACATTTAATAGTTAAATTTAAACAGGTTACCACATTTTTTTCAGTAAAATGTTTTTAAACGTGTTTTATTGTCGAAATATCTGTTATAAAATCCTGCAAATATAAGATTTCCCATCACTTAATGGAATTAAGACGCAACCACCTAATGCTACTTCAGGAAAATGCGACTACCATGAACTTATTAAAATTTAAAACATTGCTAATGTCTATTAAATAAACATGGTGGCGAAACCATGCGACATTTTGATCTGGTTCACAGCAAAAAAAATCAAAAAAAATCTTCATTCAGATATGTTTTTGGCTTCATAACTTTCAAAATATTTAACAATTTTAATCAACTGAAAGTGCACATGCCCCTAAAAAGAGTGCTCTTTCCTCCGCCGCTTAAGGTAATTTTGATTCACCGTTTACTTTCTGAAATTAACCCTCCCAAAATGTACACAGTCATACGCTTTCTTATATTTCCAAGAATTTGGACGGGCATGGATGATGGACAAGGATAACACTTTATTTCTGCTCTTATTTCATGGCGGCCATAAAAAGAGGATATTGAAAACTTGTAAATCACTTGTTTTTCAGGTCTTTATTTTATCGTTACACAATGCCATTAAAAGCCGGTAAAAAAATTTGTTTCCTATTGCATGCTCTAAAAAAATAGGGTAGGTCGGTAGGCTTTTTTTTTTGTAGCAAGATATTGTGAGATTCTACATGTATTTATCTCATAAACCCCATACAAGTTGATGATACAACTGAAAGTGATGTCAGTTTACCGCGATATATTGTGATAAATCATTGTTCAGAAAAAATATAAAAAAAAAAAAGTTTTAAAAAGTTTGTTGTTTTTGTTGTTTTTCATCAAAAGTTTTAGGTTTGGCCCCTTAAAAATAGGGTCGGAAACACAGGTTATTTTTTTTGGCCTAAGTACTAATATCTTTGTTGTTCAATCCTACTTGATCGTTTTTTGTAACCATTTTTTTTACTAATCTCCTATCTCGTTTCGATATCTGCTGTATGGTTTCAACCATTGCTATATCAATGGTCAGAAATAAAGATAACATTGTAGAGATTATCAGTGTCATAAACCTGATACCCAGTTCCGAGTACTGCCTTATAATTACACCAAGGCCCTGGAAAATAATTGATTTCTGATGTTTCATGGATATCAAACATGAACGAAAACATGTGAATTTACTGCAATAAAACTTTAAAATATGAACCTGTTTTGTCTTTAGATCTTTTTACCGATCATGTCAAGTTTATAATAGCCCAAAAAAACTGAAAATTTGGAGTCACATCTTTTCAGATCAGCTTGTGATAACTACAGCTGTTTAAAGTTGCCTATGCTAAAATAAACCGTGTCATATTTGTGCATTCATTACCTATTTTTAGTTTTCTCATCTGCTGTGGCAGTTCTGTGGAGACGAGCCTGTACTGGATGACCTGATTCAGCCGCTGTAACGTCTGCTTTTTCTCTGCAGGAGTAATTGGGTCTGGGGGAACTATCTTCTCCTAATGGATCAAAGTGAAACATTTTACATGGTTTGGCAAACTATCTTATACGGGACTGATCAAAGTAAAACATTTAACATGGTTTGGCAAACTATCTTCTCCTAATGGATCAAAGTGAAACATTTTACTTGGCTTGGAAAACTATCTTGTACGGGATTGATCAAAGTGAAACATGTTACATAGTTTGACAAACTATCTTATACGGGATTGACCAAAGTGAAACATTTTACATGGTTTGGGGAACCTGTCGTATCCTAGACAGATCAAAGTGAAACATTTTACATGGCTTGGAAAACTATCTTGTACGGGACTGATCAAAGTGAAACATGTTACATGGTTTGGCAAACTATCTTATACGGGATTGATCAAAGTGAAACATTTTACATGGCTTGGAAAACTATCTTGTACGGGATTGATCAAAGTGAAACATGTTACATGGTTTGGCAAACTATCTTATATGGGATTGATCAAAATGAAACATTTTACATGGCTTGAAAAACTATCTTGTACGGGATTGATCAAAGTGAAACATTTTACATGGTTTGGCAAACTATCTTATACGGGACTGATCAAAGTAAAACATTTAACATGGTTTGGCAAACTATCTTCTCCTAATGGATCAAAGTGAAACATTTTACATGGCTTGGAAAACTATCTTGTACGGGATTGATCAAAGTGAAACATGTTACATGGTTTGGCAAACTATCTTATACGGGATTGATCAAAGTGAAACATTTTACATGGTTTGGGGAACCTGTCATATCCTAGACAGATCAAAGTGAAACATTTTACATGGCTTGGAAAACTATCTTGTACGGGATTGATCAAAGTGAAACATGTTACATGGTTTGGCAAACTATCTTATGCGGGATTGATCAAAGTGAAACATGTTACATGGTTTGGGAAACCTGTCATATCCTAGACAGATCAAAGTGAAACATGTTACATGGTTTGGGGAACCTGTCATATCCTAGACAGATCAAAGTGAAACAGGTTACATGGTTTGGGGAACCTGTCATATCCTAGACAGATCAAAGTGAAACATGTTACATGGTTTGGGGAACCTGTCATATCCTAGACAGATCAAAGTGAAACATGTTACATGGTTTGGGGAACCTGTCATATCCTAGACAGATCAAAGTAAAGCATGTTAATGGGTACGGGGAAGTATCTTAAACAGGATTGATCAAAGTGAAATATGATACATGGTTTGGTGAATGATCTTATCTTAATGGGTAAGGGGAACTACCATAATCTTGAGAGATGTCATGATTTGCCAGTTAAATCCAAGTGACCAGTCATCTGACATTCAAACCGCTTTAGTGATTATGATCCTGATTTTGGAAGTGATTTCCCACATGAGTTAACCTTATTGTACAGTACAGCCTACTTACCCGGATACATGTTGGCAATCGTGGGTAGGTCCCCAATGTCAACACATCTATTGCACACGGCAGTGAGAAGTTGGGCAGTCTGAAACACAGGACATGACAACAATACTTAGCTTATTTTATAATAGAAAATATGCCATAATGTAAGAGAAATGATCCATGGATAGACACTTCTCTTTTCTTTTTTTTAACTAGATGCCATATTGAAAATGTGATCTTGATTTATAGTCTCATATAAGGAATAGGATCTAACCCATAATCCCTAGTTTACTGGCGAGGCATGGGATCTAACCCACAATCTATGGTTTACTGTTAAGACATGGGATCTAAACCACAATCAATGGTTTACTGTTAAGACATGGGAACTAACCCACAATCCATGGTTTACTGTTAAGACATGGGATCTAACCCACAATCCATGGTTTACTGTTAAGACATGATCTAAACCACAACCCATGGTTTACTGTTAAGACATGGGATCTAAACCACAATCCATGGTTTACTGTTAAGACATGGGATCTAACCCACAATCCATGGTTTACTGTTAAGACATGGGATCTAACCCACAATCCATGGTTTACTGTTAAGACATGGGATCTAAACCGCAATCCTTGGTTTACTGGTGAGACATGGGATCTAACCCACAGTCCCCAGTTTACTTGGAGTGTCATAAGTGTGGCTATGTATCTTGAAAAGTCACAGAGTGGACAAATCTTCTCATCATGCACAGTCTACCTGTGAAGTATCATGCATGTGGCTACAAATCTTGAAGAGGTATAACGCAGGCAAGGTTTACATTATCAGGTTATAGTAAACCTTGACCGTAAACCTACTCAACTCAAAATGTACAGGGGGTCATCCTCTCACCATGGACCTGTGAAGTTTCATAATGGACTGTGTATTACAAGCAATATAAAGATGCAATTATCTTCTTTCGACAAACTACAAGGCCAAGAAACACTTATTACTAGTTACCTAGTTACCCAAGCTCTCAAATTATTGAAACTTATCTAAAAACAATTAACAGGATTGTTAAAAATAAATTGACCCATTACCAACTGAAGTTACGAAAACCAACCTGGCATTGACAAGAGTCTCTCTGGCCATGCGAGCCATCGTATCTGCTGTCTCAACAAACCACATGGACTGCTGCTCCAGGAAGATGCAGATCTCCTGTTGATGGAAACCTCAAATATCAGAACAGTATTCAGTGCAAATATCAATATCATTTTTCTCCACTAAGACACAAAAACGGTATAACACTAGTTAGGACCCTTCATATACAGATGATCTCACGCAGATATATATTATCAAATACATGTTACAATATTATTGCCAGGATTTACTTTTTCTTTATTTTCTTTCTTATCTCCATTCTCCCTGAGTCTGTTATAGGAAGGATGAGTTTGTTACAGGAACGACTACAGTTTGTTACTGGAAGGAGAACAGCTTGTTACAGGAAGAGGTACAGTCTACAACAGGAAGGAGTAGTTTGTTATAGAAAGGAGTACAGCTAGTTACAGGAAGGGGGACAGTCTACTACAGGAAGGAGTAGTTTGTTACAGGATGAGTACAGTTTGTTACAGGAAGGGGGACAGTCTACAACAGGAAGGAGTAGTTTGTTACAGGAAGGAGGACAACTAGTTACAGCAAGGAGTAAAGTTTGTTACAGGAAGGGGGACAGTCTACTACAGCAAGGAGTACTTTGTTACAGGAAGGAGGACAACTAGTTACAGCAAGGAGTAACATGTGTTACAGGACGGAGTACAGTTTGTTACAGGAAGGGGGACAGTCTACTACAGGAAGGAGTTGTTTGTTACAGGAAGGGGAACAACTAGTTACAGCAAGGAGTAACATTTGTTACAGGACGGAGTACAGTTTGTTACAGGAAGGGGTACAGTCTACTACAGGAAGGAGTACTTTGTTACAGGAAGGAAGACAACTAGTTACAGCAAGGATTAAAGTTTGTTACAGGATGGAGTACAGTTTGTTACAGGAAGTGGGACAGTCTACTACAGGAAGGAGTAGTTTGTTACAGGAAGGAGGACAGTTAGTTACAGCAAGGAGTAACGTTTGTTACAGGACGGAGTACAGTTTGTTACAGGAAGGAGGACAGTTTATTACAGGATGGAGTAGTTTGTTAGAGCAAGGAGTACAACTTGTTACATGAAGGAGTACAGTTTGTTAAAGGAAGGGTATAGTTTCTTACACGAAGGAGTACAGCTTGTTACAGGAAGTAGTACAACTTGTTACATAAAGGAGTACAGTTTGTTTAAGGAAGGAGTATAGTTTCTTACAGGATGGAGTATAGTCTGCCACAGGAAAGAGTATAGTCTGCTACAGGAAGGAGAAGAGTCTGTTACAGGAAGTACAGCTTGTTTCAGGAAGGAGAACAGATTGTAAAAGAGCGGAGTACAGTCTACTACAAGAAGGAGTAGTTTGTTACAGGAAGGAGTACAGTTTGTAAAAGGGCGGAGTACAGCCTTTTACAGAAAGGAGTAGTCTTTTGCAGGAAGGAGCAGTCGATATTCGGCATAGTTTGTCATTTCTGGAGTGGCTTTTTCTTGTGTTTTTTACTTCTTTCATTTAAGGCAGTACTTACAGCACATTTGTCCACTTTACTTGCACTGTTAGCCCACTTGACCAGAGCAAGAAGTCGGATAAATAACTGTCTAGTCCTGCTTGCATACTGGACTATCTCTATCTTCCTGTATGTCAAATAAGAACACACATTATCATGTATGGCATACACATAATGGAACAGTAAGGCAATATCGCAAGCACATATAAAGATTTGTTTTCCACTAACAGCTACAAAATAATATGGTAGATAAGTTGATTTTAAATAATAAATTAGTTCTACTCAAAAAATCTAAAATGAATCAATTAAGCTTTAGATATTGCTAAATTTAGTTATAAAATATTCAACATAAAAAAACGTTTATAGTTAAACATGATATCAATGTACACACAAATGCCTACCTTTCCATATCTGTTTTCCTTGGCAGTCTGCAATATAATAAATATTGTATGAACTACAATGGAACAGCATTGCCAGATAACATTTCAAACTAACAGGTTTTAATAGTAAACCATGTTCACATTTTCTGTATTGTGTTCAAGACTGGCAGCTGCTGCTCTCATCTGGTTTATGTATTGTGTTTGACACTGGCAGCTGCTGCTCTCATCTGGTTTATGTATTGTGCTCGACACTGGCAGATGCTGCTCTCATCTGGTTTATGTATTGTGCTCAACACTGGCAGCTGCTGCTCTCATCTGGTTTACGTATTTTGTTCAACACTGGCAGCTGCTGCTCTCATGTGGTTTATGTATTGTGTTCGACACTGGCAGCTGCTGCTCTCATCTGGTTTATGTATTGTGTTTCGACACTGGCAGCTGCTGCTCTCATCTGGTTTATGTATGTGTTCGACACTGGCAGCTGTTGCTCTCATCTGGTTTATGTATTGTGTTCAACAATGGCAGCTACTGCTCTCATCTGGTTTATGTATTGTGTTCGACACTGGCAGCTGCTGCTCTCATCTGGTTTATGTATTGTGTTTCGACACTGGCAGCTGCTGCTCTCATCTGGTTTATGTATGTGTTCGACACTGGCAGCTGTTGCTCTCATCTGGTTTATGTATTGTGTTCAACAATGGCAGCTACTGCTCTCATCTGGTTTATGTATTGTGCTCAACACTGGCAGCTGCTGCTCTCATCTGGTTTACGTATTTTGTTCAACACTGGCAGCTGCTGCTCTCATGTGGTTTATGTATTGTGTTCGACACTGGCAGCTGCTGCTCTCATCTGGTTTATGTATTGTGTTTCGACACTGGCAGCTGCTGCTCTCATCTGGTTTATGTATGTGTTCGACACTGGCAGCTGTTGCTCTCATCTGGTTTATGTATTGTGTTCAACAATGGCAGCTACTGCTCTCATCTGGTTTATGTATTGTGTTCGACACTGGCAGCTGCTGCTCTCATCTGGTTTATGTATTGTGTTCAACACTGGCAGCTGCTGCTCTCATGTGGTTTATGTATTGTGTTCGACACTGGCAGCTGCTGCTCTCATCTGGTTTATGTATTGTGTTCGACACTGGCAGCTGATCTGGTTTATGTATTGTGTTCGACACTGGCAGCTGCTGCTCTCATCTGGTTTATGTATTGTGTTCAACACTGGCAACTGCTGCTCTCATCTGGTTTATATATTGTGTTCGACACTGGCAGCTGATCTGGTTTATGTATTGTGTTCAACACTGGCAGCTGCTGCTCTCATCTGGTTTATGTATTGTGTTCGACACTGGCAGCTGCTGCTCTCATCAGGTTTATGTATTGCATTCGACACTGGCAGCTGATCTGGTTTATGTATTGTGTTCGACACTGGCAGCTGCTGCTCTCATCTTGTTCATGTATTGTGTTCGACACTGGCAGCTGCTGCTCTCATCTGGTTTATATATTGTGTTAACACTGGCAGCTGCTGCTCTCATCTGGTTTATGTATTGTGTTCAACACAGGCAACTGCTGCTGTCATCTGGTTTATGTATTGTGTTCGACACTGGCAGCTGCTGCTCTCATCTGGTTTATATATTGTGTTCGACACTGGCACCTGCTGCTCCCATCTGGTTTATGTATTGTGCTCGACTCCGGCAGCTGCTGCTCCCATCTGGTGTTCTCCTCTTTTTTAGTTTAAACTTATTTATTTGACATTGATTTTAACAAAATCTCTCTGAACTTATTTTAACCTCTCTCGATGTCTTCCTGGGCAGAACCAGTACTAAGGAAATGCAGATAAAGTCTCTTGCTCTGGGACACAACACATATCATGGCAGGGATTTTTCTAGGCCCAATTTGGGACCGAATTTCAGCCCCATCCAAATCGAAAATATCCTCATATTTTCCCAAAAAGCAAAATATTTTCCCAAAATACAAAAAAAAATATGTATAAAATATATATACATGTATATATTAAATGTAGCCCTATTTGACAATGTTTTTGTTCCAGACTTGTATAAGAGTTTGATTTTAAAATTATTCCAAACATTTTTAGTGCCTTACTATGCAATATAGTAGGATTATTATTTTTCCCAATTTCTAGATTTCACGCGCATTTTTCCCAATTTACAAGGCCCCTGGCCTCACTTACAAAAATGCAGAAAAATCCCTGCATGGTGAGGATCGAACCCATGACCCCTCAATCCTGGGTCCGACGCTCCATCACTAGACCACAGTGCTCCACTTTTTTTTCTAATTTCTTCACAAAGCATTGTTCTTTAAATTTTAAGTTGTCTAATATTTATATTCTTTTGTCAAACAGTTTTATGTTATAATTAATTCTGACGTCTGAAAATCCAATAATGCAAGACGCTCACCTGAGTATAAGGTTTAAATGAACAACAAGAGGGCAATGACCTCTTTATTGTCTACAAAAAAGTATTTGACAGCTAGATCAGCCCTGGGACTGAGGCTATTTTTTTTATAATAGAAATGTAACATAAATGGAAACCGAATACATGTATGTTATATTAAGATCCAACTAGGCAGTAGCGTTTTATCCAGGTAGCTATCGATAGTGGCTCAAAGTCAACTAGGTTGTGTCAAAATTCTGCCCGGAGTATTCCACGGAAAAAAGTCTCACACACCACTATCTGGTTACTTACAGCATCATCACAATGTCTTGCGACTGAATTGAACACACTGTGAACTTGTGGTTGAGGTGTGTTTGACGGGCGTTGACGCCTTCGCTGCCGGAAAAGCAAGACCTATGTCTTTTTTTTCTTGCAAAGGCGAGACAAAAACCGATCGTTTTTGTTTTTTGATTATCGATAATAACTTTCAAGTTGGATCCCAACACTAGTATTACTTAATGACAATAATGCTTTATATGATAAGTATAAAGGAGTTTGCATTCATTTGCAGTGATTTTTTTTGCTTTAAATGATATTTATCAATATTCCATATTATATGGTAATTTGCAACTATGACGTCATAGTTCTAAAGATGGTGGCTCTGCTACCCGTTTTAGAACAACCTTCAAATGGTCGTATCTTTTTTGTTTATCATCTGATTTTGAATAATGTTTTCACCTTTTGTCAAGTTTTACAGAACTCTCAACAACAGAGCCCATTTGGCTGTGTCGCTACAGTCTCTTTAAACATAACTCTATTTAAACATAAAAGATGGCCAATGGCAACTGTAATAGCAAACCTTCAAATCCAATTTGGAGAAAATCTGAAACCATTTACTAAAAGTCACTGTGTTCAAAAGCTGAAATTTGCTTCTGTTTTAATTATAAAGAGCAATAACTCTTCAAGGCACACAGCAATTTTGCTGATTGTGAAGATATAATTGAATCAAAACATCACGTCAAATTTCGTGAAAAGGCGACGGATAATGCACATGTTGAAAACTGAAGGAATTGAGCGGACAAATATGCAATAGTTATAAAACATACATCGAAAATAACTCTGAAAAAGCCATCCAACTGTAACATCCTGATAAAATGTGCTGCTTCACTCTTGTCATTTTCTTGTAAGTTTCAAAAAAAATACCCTTGAACACTATGAGTATTTTGAGTGGACTAGTTGCTGGGATTGAAAGCACAAAAAACACCATCTCATTTTAGTAAGGAATGTTTGGAAGGGCCTAACTCAGTGGGATTTTTGGGCTGTTTTTATAGCAGTTATTCTGTCATATTCCCAATGCCTATACATCTTTTTTTCCTCCAATTTTGAGGAAGAAAAAAATTGTGTTAAGATGTGCCAACTATTGAGTATGAAACACTGTTGGTCTTGGATACAGTAAACAGTATTAAAGATACAATTCTGAAATGATTTACTGTTTTTTCACCAATTTTATGAAAAATTCTGCTAAAATTTCCAACTGTAACGGTATGGGTATGGGTTATGTTTCCAAAATATATAAAAAAAACACACTATTTCCACACATAAACAACTAAATTTACAATGTAGTACCATCTCAAAGTCATGACTGTACTTACATTTCCGACAGAACGGTCATCTCATGGTATGTCCTCTGTAAAATGAAGTCTATCAGTGTGGCTAGTGATATGGTGCCCCCACCCATTCCCATTGTCCCATGGGCGACCATGTTTCCTTCTGTAGGAGGCATCGTTCAACTTTATGGATCGGTCAGTGGATGGTTGTCTGTATGATGGTCTGGAAATATATATACATATATATTCCCAGTAAAGAAAAGTAATTTAGTACATGTATATTATTTCGGAATAAAATTATTTTGATCTTGACCTCTGTACTTTTTAATCAGTCAGTACATGGATTAACCTTGCCAGTGTGCTAGAAGGGCAGGGGTGTAAAAAATCAACTCGCCCTGCAGGACTAGTGGAAACAAAAAGCTACTCCACCTTTTCCAATTTACCACTCACCCTGCAGCATATACCTGAACATTATTTTCACCACTATAGTAAGCTACAATAAGTACATTTGTGTACTCACAGGCAGGTATGTGGATATACAGTTGCCTGTGACAGTGTACGAGGACAGGGTTGTAGATGTGTTGTAAGATAATATGGCGCTTTCTTTATTTGAATAACAATAAAATATCCACATACTGCCTGTCAGCTACTACAGTGTCTGTGAGTACAGAAATGTACTTATTGTTGCTTACTATATCCTCGGCCTCTTAGTTTTCGCACACTTAACGATAATTGGTATCATAATATCAGTGAAAAGTATACAGTTAACTTAATAAGATGTTAGATGGAATAAACTATTCAGTCTGCAGCAAAAACTACCTAGACAATCATCAAATTTAATTTGCTTTTCATCTGATAAGATTTGTAAATATATGACCAACACATTTTTTCTTACGGTAAGCGGCTTTAGTTTTCGCACACTTAATTTAATTAGTTTTTGCTCCCAAGATGCAATGTTTTCATACGGGTAATTTTATGCAAATCAGTTGACCGGATTTTATGTAAAATTGCCAACACAGAAAAAATAGCAATGTAATTGTATCCACTATTATTTACTTTAAAAAAAGAAAACAATGCCTTGTATTTGCTTTGTGTTGTTTTAAAGAAAAAAATACATTCATCATCTCGGAAAAGTAATAGTTTGTAAATTGTTTACATCTGCTGTTTTCAAAACATGGCAGCCAACTTAGGTCACATGTCAGTCACGAAAGTTTTGGGGCAAACGGTTATGAAATAACCACTTGCCAGATGGCTTTTTTACATAAACACCGATTCATAACTTTCACACACGGTCAACTTCCGGTAGGTCGAGATATTCAGTAGGTGAAAATAAAGGGGTTTACTCGGACTTTATCCTCAGTCTCTATATGAAAAATGAAAACATTAAACCATGATTTAAATTAAATGTATCCATATTGATGTTTTAAAATCAGACAACACCAAAAGTAGAAACATAGATGTACAGAAAAAAATAAAGCTTTTAATATAATTATCACTACAAACTAGTTTTATAAAGGGCTAAAGTCAGTTGAGCACCAACGATAAACACCGAGTTTACCCCCTACCAGAATGTGGAGGTCTTTTATTTTATTGATCACTGATTGGTCAAATTAATTTGATGATGTCATGTGAAAGTTATGAATATTGCGTCATCGTTTTTTGCAGGTACCCGCCTTGACTTGACCCAATTACGATGAAAGAGGTTGATGAAAACGCAATTTGTTGATGGCTAAAGAAAGATAAAAGATCAAATCCATATAGTATTGCAAAATAATATTAATATTCCTGAATTTTCTTTTAATGGAAGGTATTTAATGATAAATACACCGGTAGATGGAGGACATGCAAAATAATAATGTCCGTAGAGCTGAAAATCGCTTCAATTTTCTTTTTAATGTGTTGAACTATAGGCTTAGCAGACGGACATCAAAAGTGATGACGGAATTCACACAAGAAACGCGCGCATACGTCATTTCCTGAATCGTCCGAAATCACAAGGTGTGCGAAAACAGATGGTTCGACGATACAGTAGTGGTGAAAATAATGTTCACTCGGGTTATATGTTGCAGGGCGAGTGGTAAATTGTAAGGGCGAGTAGCTTTTTGCTTCCACTAGTCCTGCAGGGCGAGTGGATTTTTCCAAATGTTTACACCCCTGCAGATACAAACTTCGAATCCATGTTTGTGGTATAAAACAAAAACAAAAACTGTGTTCGTCTAATATTTGCGTTAAGATGGTCCGTAAGAGAAGAAACCGCGGAACGTCTGTATAGTAAGGGATGGCAGCACTGCGATACCAAAAACGGTTGTGATTAACGTGGGAATGACCCATATAATCATATTATATATGAACAAATGTACCTAAATTTGTGACGATGAATTGTAAATTTGATTATTTGACGCCATTTTTTATAATCGGTGTCTCAGTAAAATACTCCTCGGCGATTATTTTAAGATGGTTACTAAAAGACGGGATGATTGATAAATACGGGATGACAGGAGTCAACGGGCTGCAAGACAATATTCCATAAATTTAGTACCAAACACGCACGCAAGCACGCAGGAACACATGAACACATACACATACTCACGCATACTCGCGCACTTGCAGACGCACACACACCCTCTTTACTAGGATCGTTTAATCCTCTTTAGAGTTTTAAACATCGCATCGTACCTAATCCTAAACAATATCGCGGGCGGTGCTTACTCTAAAATTACTTCTAGATTCCACATCTGATGTTATCAACATGAACAACCAGAGTTCGCTATTAGCCATTTTGGGCCTTATCCGCTGGTAGGCCTACATTTCCGTGTGAACCTACTATTGAATTTGCAGAGACCCTATTTAACTCTATCTACTGATACTGCAACCCACCATCATGGCGATTATGTGCAAGACATAAGTACCAAAAGCAAAAATCAACTTGTTCTTGAAAGTTAAGACCAGTCCCCAAATCTAAATAGCAATACCAATACAAACATTTTATTATTTTGAACATCATTTCATTAATAAACGAGCAGTTTGTTTCAAACAATGTACACGAAGACAAATATTATGCAACTAACATTTATTCTTTCTACAACCAGTATTTATTTTGATACACTTATACCTTCTTACTTGTTTCCTTAAAACTTACTGTTAACTTACTGTTACTTTTCATAAATTACGAAAACATCAACATTTACTCTTTAGTCTTCCATTTCGCTAGTTAAATTGACATGCAGTATGTGGATATTTTAGTCTTCCATTTCGCTAGTTAAATTAGGATGGAGGTCCCTTGAAAACAGACGATCAGATGCCAGGTTATGTCTCTTTTTCAAAATAGTCCACTGCCTTGTTGCTGTACCCATGCCCCCATATGTCATACAGCCCATGAGAATTCCCCGCCAATCACACCCCCTTGCCTTTAGACAAATACACACTACTGCTGATTATTACAAGTATTCGTTCTTTCCCCTTGCAATCGTACAGTGGAATTGTCACAAAATGTCACGGGTAGAGCGTACTGGTCGTATATAGCTCTTGTATCGGTTACACCCAAAATCTATTGTTCGAGTTGAAACAATTTCACAATATTCATGATCTATTCATGTAACACGTAAAAGCGTGCACATTTTAAGTGGCCGCCAGAGAGGCCGTGTCATAAGTTTAGTTTTGTGCTAATGCATGTAAACGTATAGGTATATTTTCCTTAAACGGCAAAATTGTATAAGGGGCCTCTCGTGTAGATTCAATACTGTAGATTTAGCCACGTTTGTCACGGACTGAACGGGGGAAATAATGATTTGGGCGTAATGTTTGCTATAAAACCCATTGTCTTCTAGCTTTCGCCGGGATCATCGATAGTACTTTGTTGGAACAGAGATTGGACGGCAAATTTCACAGGCAACATGTGGTTAGTAGTTTTATTAAACTTGTATCGTATATTTGTATTCAGTGGGCGGCGCCATCTTGTTTGGCGGTTACGACATCCGGTTAGCATTGATGTTTCTCAAACATAATGGAATTTGTGCGTTGAAGGACAAATTACTGTTATTCAAGTGGAATATAAAATAAATTTAGTGTATAAATTATGCCGGTGCATTTTATACATAGACACCGGCAACTTTAATTATCAAATTCCTTTTTGTCTACACAGTTGGATTGAAGAAAGGTTCAGTAATTCATTCGTTGAAAAATGCCTAAACGACAGTCAAAAAGCCCGTACGCCAGGCGTCAGAAAGTGGTGACTCCGGAGAAATCGGCTAATAGTCCACCAGCACCTCCAGATTCGGCAGGCAGGACACTAGAACCTCCAGTCGTGGACCCGGAACTTATTAAGGAGGTTGTTCGACAGGTGACCCCCCATTTGGTCGAGTCGCTTTGGGGCATCAGGCGAGGTGTCGTGGTTCCGGAACCTGAGGTCGGTGTCGTGGTTCCTGGACCTGAGGCCCCACTCCAAGGTACGAGTACACAGAATGCCGTTTTACCCGTGTCAATAACCAGCATTCACGATGAGTTGGGTTCCAACATTGGGCCTAGCTTATCAAGCAAAATCTTAAACGGGGAATATGTTGATCTTGCGTTACTCCTTTCAAAGCCCCAGGAAGACATTTCAAAACATGTCTCTCTGATTGATGGGCAATTGATTTTGCAGTCAAGGTCTTCTGGATCTAAAATTGCTGATGTTCAGCAATGGACAGACGCTTTTTTGATTTATATAAGTGTCTATACTTCCTTTCATCCAGAGGCAATATCTGGTTTATTAAAATACTTAAGTATTATTCGCTTGGGGGCCCAACGTTTTGCAGGGCTGGGTTGGAAATTGTATGATGAACAATTTAGGTTGAAGAAAGCCCGTGACCCATCTTCTTCTTGGGGTTTGGTTGATCAGGAACTATGGCTGTTATATATGTATTACACGCCTTCTACACCTGTTCAATCGGGTCTAAAACATCACAAGTGTTTCGACTACAATTCCAAGGGTTGGTGTACCAAACAACCATGCAATTATCTTCATATATGTACGAGATGCTCGGGTTTCCACCCATCTTTGCGATGCAACAGTCACGCTTCACAATTGAACCAACCTCAGGCTAGTAATGTATTTAATTTTAGGGCAGGCGGTGGTAGTCAGCAAGGGGCACGTTTCCCGTCTCCTGTGCCAAGCTTCCCAACACGTCCAGTCTATAGGTCAGCTGCGCCAGTTGGGGCTTCGCCAAGGCTCCAATTTAGATATGCCAACTCGCGGGCAAACACCCATTAGAATCAAACCTCTTTGTAGCATGTTGGAGTTTTACCCCGATACAGCCACCGCCAATGAATTGATAAATGGTTTTGTTAATGGATTTAGATTGCATTATTCGGGACCTAGGCAATTTTCGGATTGCCAAAACTTAGTCTCTGTCAAAAACAATGAAGCGGAAGCTTTAAGATTGATTAACAAGGAAATTTCTTTAGGGCGTATGGCAGGCCCCTTTTGGGATCCACCTTTTCAAAACATAAGAATATCTCCAATCGGTTTGGTCCCGAAAAAAGACGGTAGTATTCGGTTAATACACCATTTGTCATACCCATGTGGGTCCAGTATTAACGATTTTATTGATCCAAATTTATGTAATGTTCAATATGCTTCTTTCGACCAGGCCATTGAAATGATCCAGGGCCTGGGACAAGGGGCTTTGCTGGGGAAAATGGACATAAAATCTGCTTTTAGATTACTGCCAATAAATTATCTAGATTTCGAGTTGTTGGGCTTTAAAGTTATGGGACAATTCTTCTACGATATGTGCCTTCCGATGGGATGTTCCATTTCTTGTTCTCTTTTTGAAAAATTTGCAACTGCTCTTGAGTGGGTAGTCAAACAACAGTCCAGATTAGATAGTGTTATTCATTATTTAGACGATTTTCTTTTTGGCGGTAGGAAAGAATACTCAGACTGTGCCTTGCTTATGGCTAGTTTTAGTAATTTGTGCATGGAAATTGGCGTTCCTATTGCGGATGACAAAACAGTGGGGCCTACTCATATTTTAATATTTTTAGGCCTTGAAATTGATTCTGAGAAAATGATAGTGCGAATTCCCAATGACAAATTGATCGAGTTAAGGAGTTTATTAACATTTATTTTGGGGAAGAAGAAGGTCACTCTCAAGTCTCTGCAGTCTCTTGCTGGCTCGCTGAATTTTTGCTCACGTGCAATACCAGCGGCTCGTGCATTTTGTAGGCGTTTTTATGACGCTATGTCGGGTGCAGCACAACCACATCACTTCATTAGAGTGTCCAAACCAATGAAAGACGATGTAAAAATGTGGTTAATATTCCTTGATTGCTTTAATGGCTACTGTTATTTCCCGGATTCAGTTTGGACCAGCAATTTCGACTTGCATCTTTTTACTGACTCTGCAGGCAATGCTAATTTAGGGTGTGCTGCATATTTCGAACCACATTGGACTTTTTTCCAGTGGCCAAATAGTTGGCGCGACACAGAACTGATAACGGATATAACTTTTCTCGAGTTGGTACCCATAGTTTTGGCTTTTCAAATATGGGGCAATATGTTCCAGGGTAAAAAGATTGTCCTGCATACGGACAATCTCGCGCTGGTCTCTATTCTAAACAGAAAAACGTCCAGATCTGTTAGAGTGATGCACCTTGTTCGTCCCCTTGTTTTGCAAACTATGTTGTTTAACATACAGTTTCATGCAGTTCATATTGAAGGTAAAAACAATTGTATAGTTGATGCCTTATCTCGTAAACAATGGGTTCGTTTTCAGCAGCTGGCTCCCAGGGCAGAACAACACCCATGTCCAGTTCCTGCATCTTTCCTAGCTTTGATATCCAGTCTCGAGCAGACAAGGCTTTTAGAGGCATCGTTGGCCTTCAACACGCGGGAATCTTACAATACAGGCATTAAATCATTTGACACTTTTCGGGTTAATTATAATATGCAATTGGCCTGGCCTCCAAGCATACAGCAAGTAGTCGATTTCATTGCTCATCTGTCTCTTAAAGGGTGCGCACCCGCAACAGCTCGTTCAAACTTTTGCATTTATCAGATGTAACAAATAATTTCGTAATTAAAAAAATGTTAGTTGGCATGAATCGTCTTGATAAAAGGGTCGATCCCAGACTCCCCGTTACTCCAGATATGTTGGTCAAGATTTTAAAAATCTTACCGGCTATTTGCAGTTCAAATTATGAAGCTTCTATGTTCGCAGCTGCCTTTGCACTGGCATATTTCGGGTTTCTTCGAGCAGGAGAATTAGTGTCGGATAATCAGAGCCATTCAATTCATGCACTGACTTTCGACAGTATACACTTTTCTCAAGAAAACACTCTACTCGAAATACATTTGGCACACTCAAAAACAGATCAGAGGGGTGTGGGCACTATTATTTCACTTCCAGCTATTAACTCTACAATATGTCCTGTCACTCGTCTTAAATCGTATTTAGAGGTTCGCCCCAAATGTATCGGTCAGCTATTTATTCATTTTGGGGGTGGTCAAGTCACTCGGTATCAATTTAGCGCGGTGTTAAAAAAAGCGTTGATCGCTTTAGGAATTGATGCCAATAATTATAAGTCTCATTCTCTACGTATTGGCGCAGCTTCCAATGCGTCGCGTCTGGGAATGTCGGATGACATGATCAGAGAGCTTGGGCGATGGGACTCTAAGGCTTACAAAACATATATCCGAGTTCCGACCGAACAGCTCAACTATTGTTCCCCTAGTTGAATCGAGTCTTAAGTATTCCAGATACAAGATCTCGAGTGTGGATTGTGGGCTCGTCCATTATTACGGGGGCGTTTACATATGCCAGACAATCACCATCGGAAGGAGTCGGCCTGGGATTAGACGAGCTCCGTGCGAGTGTTTGGTGGCAGGGGAAAGGTGGTTTGAGATGGCGCCAGGTCGAGAAGAGGCTCCAACTACTGTTGACTATTGAAGACCCTCCTAATGTTCTAGTGTTGCACTGTAGCGGTAATGATATAGGTCAAGTACCAGCTGCAGAATTAAGGCACCAAATGGTTAAAACCTTAAACAATATCAAAGACCTTATAATACCTGGAGTTTTTATTGTGTGGTCACAAATTCTTCCGCGTTTAGTTTGGCGGGATGAGTTATCTCATTCAGCTTTAGAACGTGTGAGAGTTAGGGTTAATAGTAAGGCGGCTACAGAAGTGATTAAATTGGGGGGCGGGTATATAAAATACCCGGAAATAGCCGAGTCAAATTTGCATTTGTATTCTGGCAAAGTTCATTTGTCCGACCAAGGCAATAAAGTATTCTTGCAAAACCTACGTCTCGGACTGCATTATTTTCTTTCACTTTTAAACAATGAATAACAATGTTTACCCCTCTGGCAATGTGACTGTTAGTGTGTACATGTCGGGAGTTTGCTAATACTGTTGCAGTCTCTATTGAAGAATTTTATTTTGAACGTTCTCAATTTCGAGACGTTTTTGTTTTATATTGTCGAGACATTTGCTTCAGCTATTTCCTCTACTTGAGGAGTGTGTTGCCTCTATTTGAGGCAGTCTCTATTTGAGGCTTTTTTATCTTTGCGCTCTCTATTTGAGGCGTTTGTTATTTTGGCGAGACATTTGCGTCAGCCATTTCCTCTATTTGAGGATTTTTTTATTTTTGGCGAGACATTTGCGTCAGCCATTTCCTCTATTTGAGGTTTTTATTTTAAATAGTTTTTGTTGGCCACTCAGCTTCGTCGTATATATTTAAACCATGTTGCATTTAGTCTAGTCTCTAAGCTGTGTCCCGCTTCCCCCATGTGTGGCGGTGTCACACAGGACTGCATGACATGTGGCAGTTTTTCGCGGTCACAGCAATTACTTATTGTGTAGTTAATAAGAATTTTGACATTTTCAATGCAAGAGCTTTCAATTAGGTACATTTGTCTTTGTGAACTGCTGTACCCAGGGTTCATAAAGTACATACATATGTTTAATTAACTACACATTTTATCTTCTATATTAGGTACATTTGTCTTTGTGAACTGCTGTACCCAGGGTTCATAAAGTACATGAATATGTTTTATATTTTATTTTGTTGAAGCCGTGGCCAATATATTCCTTGTAATTGATCATTAATTGTAAAACAATATTAATTTGATAACAGTGGATAAGAGGTGCATTAGTTAACGTTGGCGTATAACTCAGTGATTGTAATACACGAATGTTAACATTAGTTAACAATGAGATGAGTGACAAGAATAAATGCGTGCATGCATAACTCAGTGAGTGTAATATACGAGTAATTTGATCATGTTTATATTACATGTATTGGGGGCATTTATTAACAGCGACGTACATAGCGTATACATGGCGTTGTAGACTATGTATACATTGCTACTCATCATTAGTACAGCTTACATATATTGATTGAATAATGATTTGTTTGGGTAATGGTAATTATGCAAGATTGTTATGTTTGTCGACCGACATCTAAAACGTATGTATAATTACAGCCTAAGCCATCCAGGATATAAGCCATACAGGATATAAGCCATCCAGGGTTGGAGTAAGCCATCTAGGTTTGGATATCCAGGAGTGGAGCTAAGCTTCCACGATTAACGTTACAAGCGGTGGAGACGGTCCCCGTACCTGCGCAGCCAGGTTTTACTAATGACAACCCCCGGGACACAAGGTGGGCCCGTTACCAGTCCTCACTGGAGGAATATCATTCACAATCTCAGTGGAGATTAACTATCATTGCATCGCGTCATCAACCCTTACAGAAGGCATTTGATGACAATCATCCATTGAATTCGCGCATCATCATCTTCATGAGCTCTCGCGCATCACAGTTATCGCGCTAGATCAACATTGTTATAGCTTTAACAACACTTTAGTGTCTTAGACATTCAGTATTTATAACAATACTAAGAACGTCTTAAACGTTCAGGAGAACACTCTTTTCATAGTTCAATTGTGTATTCGCTTGTTTTTTTAGATAATTGTATATATATTAAACATATTTTAAAAGTTGCATTAAACTTATGTAAATGCATTCACCGTCATTGATTCTTTCCTGAGTTAGCCCAACCACTAAGGTCATCCTGTGACAACTGGTGTCAGAAGTGGGATTTTGGGCGACTACGGAGGGAAAGAATCAATAAGTGATCTTTATTATGATATACTAAATCTCTACTTATTATTTTAGAATTGTGTACCACCCTCTGATCCATCAAGGCGACTGTCGACGATCACGGCCACAGCTTGGAAGACAAGTCAAGACACGACAAGGGTAGGGTGAGTCCAAACTGTTGTTTTGTCCGTTCTTTCCTTGGCGCGAGGTCGCAGTGGTCTACACGAGTGGGTCTGAGGCACTTTTGCTCAATAATTTGGGTGTTTGTTTTTACCTCCCTTGATATACACATAGTATCCAATTAGGTTGGCGAACAAGACGTTCTACTCATGCTGTGACACTCGAGTATACTTATATTGATGGGAGAAGTAAATATACATGTACATGTTATACACATTTCGATGATTGTTTAAGGTTTATGTCCAATATCAAATTAAGATATTTTATGTAGTGCATATGTTTTGTGGAAGCTAGATACTATCTACACATAATCGTTAGTAGTTAGCGCTAGTACAAATGTGTATGTAACTTGTCCTATGATGATGCCCAGGTATTTACTGAGGACACAGTGACTTACCATAAGTAGTTAGGTGAGTAGAATTATTAGTGACGTGTGTATTGTAATTATTGTAGTGTGTAGTTCACAATGTCTATAACCATGACGTCCATAAAGGATCTTACGGAAATGGGTAAGGAGTTAGGATATGCTGGAGAGGAGCTTAGAACCTTTGTTAAAGACGAACAGGCTAGGGAAAGGGAATTTAGACTTAAGGAAAGAGAATTAGAGAAAGATAGGCTAGAATTCGAAAGTAGGTTAGCTAAAGAGAAGCTAGATGCTGATAAAGAGAAGCTAGAATTCGAAAGTAGGTTAGTTAAAGAGAAGGTAGAATTAGATAGTAGACTAGCCACAGAGAAGCTAGAATTCGAAAGTAGATTAGCTAAAGAGAAGCTAGATGCTGATAAAGAGAAGCTAGAATTAGAGGGTAGATTAGCTAAAGAGAAGCGAGATGATGATAAAGAGAAGGTAGAATTAGAAAGTAGAATAGTAAGGGAGAAACAAGAGTTAGAACATGAGAGGTTCGAAACAGATGGTAGACTAGCTAAGGCTAAGATGATAATGAAAAGGGAGCAAAAAGAGTTTGATCATAAGTTAGCTTTAGAGTTGGAAGCAGCTAAGACACATAGTAAGGACAGTGGAACTGTAGGGAAAGATAGTTATTCTGGGAAGTTAAAAGGTTCGAAGTTACCATACTTTGATGCTGACAAAGATAACATGGACAGTTACTTGTTACGGTTCGAACGTTATGCTGAGTTACAGGAATGGACCAAAGATAAGTGGGCAGTTCATTTAAGTGCGTTATTGAGAGGCAAGGCCTTAGATGTATTTTCTAGATTACCTAGTTTAGATGCTCTTGACTATGACAAGTTAAAGGATGCTCTTTTAAAGAGATTTGAGTTAACTGAAGAAGGTTTTAGAAAGCGGTTTAGAGCTTGTCTGCCTGAGAAAGGCGAGTCATTTATTCAGTTTATTAGTAGGTCTAGAAATTACTTAGCTAGGTGGTTAGAGTTAGGGAAGGTAGCGCAGACTTATCAGGGCCTCATAGATTTCTTGTTGCGGGACCAGCTATTCAATGTTTGTAGTAGAGATCTGTTCTTATTTCTTAAAGAAAGAAAACTAACTAGTGTAGATGAAATGGCAACACAAGCAGATCAGTTTGCCGAGGCTAGAGGTGGAGCTCATAATGTAGTGTCGAAAGACAGAACATTTAGAGATAGGCAAGGGGACGATCATAAACAGAAAGGCCAGAGTGGAAACTATAGAGGTGGAGGTAGTTCGATGGGTGCTCGAGGAGGTAGCAATAGTGGTAACATAGGTAGACCTTTTATTCGTTGTCGTCACTGTAATGGGAATCATGCTTCACATGAGTGTAGGAAAGCGGTGAAAGTGTCCGCTGTCGTAGATAATTTTAGTGAAAATAGTAGAGTGGACAACAATGTAGGGAGTCAGAACCAAGGTTTTAACAACCCATGGAATTTCGGTAGAGGTAGAGGTGGTCAAAACCGAGGTAGAGGTAGAGGCAGAGGTAGTAATAGTCCGGTTATTAAAACCGAGAGTAGTAGCTGTTGTGTTAAAGCGGATGGTGTAATGGCGAAGATCGGAACATGTCTCTTTCCGTATGCAAATCTTCCAACGGCAGATGGTAGAGTGAATGGCACGGACGTAATTGTAATGAGGGATACAGGTTGTACAGGTGTGGTAGTTAGGCGTAGTTTAGTTACGGATGACCAGTTGGTAGGTAAACAGTCACCGTGTATGTTGTTAAATAAATCGGTAGAGCACGTGCCAATAGCGAGAATAGATGTAGATACACCTTTCTTTAAAGGGACTACAGAGGCACTATGTATGGACGACCCGATGTATGATTTAACGATGGGGAACATAGAAGGGTCAGTACTTCCGGTAATGTCCGATTTTAGAAGTAGCATAAGTAATGCCGTAGAGACTAGAGCGCAGGTTCAGAAGCAAGCTCAGGCTTATAGAAAATTAAAGGTTCCTGCAGCCGTAGGTGACATATCTAAAGCGGAGTTTATAGAAGCACAAACTCAAGACGAGTCATTAGGTCCTTGTAAGGTGAAGGCCAAGGATGGTGTAGTGAAAAAGTGTAAAGGGTCCGGTAGTTGTAAGTTTGTACATAAGAATAGGTTATTGTACAGAGAATTTGAAGATAGTGGTAGTAGACAGTTTCACCAATTAGTGGTACCTACCCAGTATAGAACGACAGTGCTTAAGGTAGCTCATGAGTCGATTATGGGAGGTCATTTAGGCGTAAAGAAAACGTCAGATAGAGTATTGGCAGAATTTTATTGGAGATGTAACTAGGTATTGTAGGTCCTGCGATGTATGCCAAAGGACAGTACCAAAAGGTCGAGTGACCAAAGTACATTTAGGTCAGATGCCACTGATAGATACACCATTTAAGCGGGTAGCCGTAGACATAGTTGGACCAATTTTTCCAGTGTCGGATAGGAAAAATAGGTACATTTTAACCATGGTAGACTATGCAACTAGGTATCCGGAGGCAGTAGCATTGCCCTCAATTGAAACTGAGAGAGTAGCTGAGGCATTAGTTGATATGTTCAGTAGGCTAGGTGTACCAGAGGAAATGCTGACTGATTGTGGGTCACAGTTTACGTCAGAACTTATGGCTGAAGTAAGCAGGTTATTGTCTTTGCGTCAAATCATGACAACACCATATCACCCTATGTGTAACGGGTTAGTCGAACGATTTAACGGGACGTTAAAGCAAATGTTACGGCGTATGTGTACCGAGAGACCCAAAGATTGGGACAAGTATCTCAATGCTTTATTGTTTGCATTTAGAGAGGTTCCACAAGAGAGTTTAGGATTTTCTCCGTTTGAGTTATTGTACGGTAGGTCAGTTAGAGGTCCCATGAGGATTCTTAGAGAGATGTGGGCAGGTGAAGTAGATAGTGATGAGGTTAAGACTACATATCAGTATGTTTTAGATCTGAAGGAGAAACTAGAGGAGACTTGTAAGATAGCTCAAAGTCAGTTAGTTAAGGCAAGTACCAAGTACAAACGGTACTATGACCAGAAAGCTAGAGCTAGGAAGTTTAAGATAGATGACCAGGTGTTACTGTTACTCCCGACCGACAATAACAAGTTGTTATTACAATGGGAAGGTCCGTTTTACGTTAGAGGGATAGTGAACACTATGGATTACCGTATCGAGATAAACGGAAAGTTAAAGACCTTTCATGCGAATATGCTGAAAGAGTATATCAGTAGAACCGATAATGGGCAACAAGGGGTGTTAACCGTAGTTAATGTTGCAGTTATTGAGGATAGTGAGGAAGACAGTAGTGAGGACACTAGTCCCATGTATTTTCCCACTAGTGTAGGTAGGGAGACAGCAGCCGATGTAGACATATCGGGAATGCTTAGTGTAGAGCAGCAACGAGAGATGGGTAGTTTACTCTCGGAGTTCAGTGATGTCTTGTCCGAAAACCCGGGGCAGACAGATGGAGTGCAACATGATATTGTACTCACATCAGGGGAACCAATTAGAATTAAGGGGTATCCCATTCCATTTCACTCCCGATCAATTGTTGATGAGGAGGTGAAAGACATGTTGAAATTGGGTGTCATCGAACCTTCAAACGCCCCATTTTCATCCCCAGTCGTACTTATCAAGAAGAAAGATGGGTCAATTCGATTCTGCATCGATTTTAGGCAGCTCAATAAACGTACCATCTTTGATGCAGAGCCAATGCCTAATATTGAGGAGGTATTCTCTAAACTTGCGGGATATTCGTATTTCTCCAAGTTAGACCTCAGTAAAGGTTATTGGCAAGTCCCACTTTCAGACCGAGCTAAAGAGATGACCTCCTTCGAAACTTCGCAAGGACTTTTTAAGTTCAAGGTCATGCCCTTTGGTCTCGTAAACGCCCCAGCAACATTCTGTAGGTTAATGAGGAAAGTCCTGAAGGATTTGTCCAACACAGACAGTTTTGTAGATGACATCCTGGTGTTTACAACAACATTTGAAGACCATATTAAGGCTCTACGTAATCTGTTGGAACGGCTACGCCGGTTTAAACTGACTGCAAAACCTAGCAAGTGTCACATAGGTTACGCAGATAAAGAGTGTCTGGGTCATGTTGTCGGGAGGGACCAGAAATTGAAACCCAACCCCGACAAGGTTAAGGCAATTCAGGAAGCACCAAGACCCGAGACAAAGAAACAAGTTAGGTCATTTTTAGGGTTAGCGGGTTTTTACAGGAAGTTTATTCCAAACTTTTCGGCTATAGCTGCATCTTTGTCAGACTTGACAAAGAAAGGTCAACCCAATAGGATAACTTGGGGGGAAAGCCAGGAGCGAGCTTTTGTCTCTTTAAAGGGGAGTCTGGTCAAAACCCCAATACTAAAATTACCTGAACTTGACCAGGAGTTTATCCTCAGAACGGATGCCTCCGATATCGGGGTGGGTGCAGTCCTACTGCAAGAGCAAGATGGGTGTAGTCTCCCCGTGGCTTACGCAAGTCGGAAACTATTACCCCGGGAATGTAACTACTCTGTTATCGAAAGGGAGTGTCTTGCAGTAGTGTGGGGTGTCAGTAAATTCCACCGATATGTTTTTGGTAAGGAATTTGTCTTGGAGACTGACCACCAACCGTTAGCTTATATGAATAAAGCTAAGGTAGCTAACAGTAGGTTAATGAGGTGGGCACTGACTCTGCAGCCTTACCGGATGAAAATTAAAGCGATCCGAGGAAAGGACAATATTGGGGCAGACTATTTAAGTCGCCGCACATAATGACCGGTTTAATACAATAGTGTATTGCAGTGTATTTTACAATAGTTGTATGTTACGACAGGGTAGTGTACAATTGTAGAATAGTGTTGAAATTGTAATTACATATTATAGTTAGGGTATAACTGCAGTGGATGTTTTCCGGAAGACGGTCGTTGTACTGGCTGAAGGTTGCATCCCTCTTAGTAATATTTAACAAACTCAAGCGATTGAGCGATCAGCTTGTACGTTTTGTCGCTCGTTTGCTCAGAAGAATTAATAGTTTCTTAACGTGTAAATATTAATTATCATTTTGTTGAATTTTAAAAGTGTAGCACTTTCTTTAAGTGGGGAGATGTTGTCACAAAATGTCACGGGTAGAGCGTACTGGTCGTATATAGCTCTTGTATCGGTTACACCCAAAATCTATTGTTCGAGTTGAAACAATTTCACAATATTCATGATCTATTCATGTAACACGTAAAAGCGTGCACATTTTAAGTGGCCGCCAGAGCGGCCGTGTCATAAGTTTAGTTTTGTGCTAATGCATGTAAACGTATAGGTATATTTTCCTTAAACGGCAAAATTGTATAAGGGGCCTCTCGTGTAGATTCAATACTGTAGATTTAGCCACGTTTGTCACGGACTGAACGGGGGAAATAATGATTTGGGCGTAATGTTTGCTATAAAACCCATTGTCTTCTAGCTTTCGCCGGGATCATCGATAGTACTTTGTTGGAACAGAGATTGGACGGCAAATTTCACAGGCAACATGTGGTTAGTAGTTTTATTAAACTTTTATCGTATATTTGTATTCAGTGGGCGGCGCCATCTTGTTTGGCGGTTACGACATCCGGTTAGCATTGATGTTTCTCAAACATAACTTTAGACTAGCATATGATTTTGAAGTTACTTTATTAGATGTAATTATTGTAATTGATCATTAATTGTAAAACAATATTAATTTGATAACAGTGGATAAGAGGTGCATTAGTTAACGTTGGCGTATAACTCAGTGATTGTAATACACGAATGTTAACATTAGTTAACAATGAGATGAGTGACAAGAATAAATGCGTGCATGCATAACTCAGTGAGTGTAATATACGAGTAATTTGATCATGTTTATATTACATGTATTGGGGGCATTTATTAACAGCGACGTACATAGCGTATACATGGCGTTGTAGAATATGTATACATTGCTACTCATCATTAGTACAGCTTACATATATTGATTGAATAATGATTTGTTTGAGTAATGGTAATTATGCAAGATTGTTATGTTTGTCGACCGACATCTAAAACGTATGTATAATTACAGCCTAAGCCATCCAGGATATAAGCCATACAGGATATAAGCCATCCAGGGTTGGAGTAAGCCATCTAGGTTTGGATATCCAGGAGTGGAGCTAAGCTTCCACGATTAACGTTACAAGCGGTGGAGACGGTCCCCGTACCTGCGCAGCCAGGTTTTACTAATGACAACCCCCGGGACACAAGGTGGGCCCGTTACCAGTCCTCACTGGAGGAATATCATTCACAATCTCAGTGGAGATTAACTATCATTGCATCGCGTCATCAACCCTTACAGAAGGCATTTGATGACAATCATCCATTGAATTCGCGCATCATCATCTTCATGAGCTCTCGCGCATCACAGTTATCGCGCTAGATCAACATTGTTATAGCTTTAACAACACTTTAGTGTCTTAGACATTCAGTATTTATAACAATACTAAGAACGTCTTAAACGTTCAGGAGAACACTCTTTTCATAGTTCAATTGTGTATTCGCTTGTTTTTTTAGATAATTGTATATATATTAAACATATTTTAAAAGTTGCATTAAACTTATGTAAATGCATTCACCGTCATTGATTCTTTCCTGAGTTAGCCCAACCACTAAGGTCATCCTGTGACAACTGGTGTCAGAAGTGGGATTTTGGGCGACTACGGAGGGAAAGAATCAATAAGTGATCTTTATTATGATATACTAAATCTCTACTTATTATTTTAGAATTGTGTACCACCCTCTGATCCATCAAGGCGACTGTCGACGATCACGGCCACAGCTTGGAAGACAAGTCAAGACACGACAAGGGTAGGGTGAGTCCAAACTGTTGTTTTGTCCGTTCTTTCCTTGGCGCGAGGTCGCAGTGGTCTACACGAGTGGGTCTGAGGCACTTTTGCTCAATAATTTGGGTGTTTGTTTTTACCTCCCTTGATATACACATAGTATCCAATTAGGTTGGCGAACAAGACGTTCTACTCATGCTGTGACACTCGAGTATACTTATATTGATGGGAGAAGTAAATATACATGTACATGTTATACACATTTCGATGATTGTTTAAGGTTTATGTCCAATATCAAATTAAGATATTTTATGTAGTGCATATGTTTTGTGGAAGCTAGATACTATCTACACATAATCGTTAGTAGTTAGCGCTAGTACAAATGTGTATGTAACTTGTCCTATGATGATGCCCAGGTATTTACTGAGGACACAGTGACTTACCATAAGTAGTTAGGTGAGTAGAATTATTAGTGACGTGTGTATTGTAATTATTGTAGTGTGTAGTTCACAATGTCTATAACCATGACGTCCATAAAGGATCTTACGGAAATGGGTAAGGAGTTAGGATATGCTGGAGAGGAGCTTAGAACCTTTGTTAAAGACGAACAGGCTAGGGAAAGGGAATTTAGACTTAAGGAAAGAGAATTAGAGAAAGATAGGCTAGAATTCGAAAGTAGGTTAGCTAAAGAGAAGCTAGATGCTGATAAAGAGAAGCTAGAATTCGAAAGTAGGTTAGTTAAAGAGAAGGTAGAATTAGATAGTAGACTAGCCACAGAGAAGCTAGAATTCGAAAGTAGATTAGCTAAAGAGAAGCTAGATGCTGATAAAGAGAAGCTAGAATTAGAGGGTAGATTAGCTAAAGAGAAGCGAGATGATGATAAAGAGAAGGTAGAATTAGAAAGTAGAATAGTAAGGGAGAAACAAGAGTTAGAACATGAGAGGTTCGAAACAGATGGTAGACTAGCTAAGGCTAAGATGATAATGGAAAGGGAGCAAAAAGAGTTTGATCATAAGTTAGCTTTAGAGTTGGAAGCAGCTAAGACACATAGTAAGGACAGTGGAACTGTAGGGAAAGATAGTTATTCTGGGAAGTTAAAAGGTTCGAAGTTACCATACTTTGATGCTGACAAAGATAACATGGACAGTTACTTGTTACGGTTCGAACGTTATGCTGAGTTACAGGAATGGACCAAAGATAAGTGGGCAGTTCATTTAAGTGCGTTATTGAGAGGCAAGGCCTTAGATGTATTTTCTAGATTACCTAGTTTAGATGCTCTTGACTATGACAAGTTAAAGGATGCTCTTTTAAAGAGATTTGAGTTAACTGAAGAAGGTTTTAGAAAGCGGTTTAGAGCTTGTCTGCCTGAGAAAGGCGAGTCATTTATTCAGTTTATTAGTAGGTCTAGAAATTACTTAGCTAGGTGGTTAGAGTTAGGGAAGGTAGCGCAGACTTATCAGGGCCTCATAGATTTCTTGTTGCGGGACCAGCTATTCAATGCTTGTAGTAGAGATCTGTTCTTATTTCTTAAAGAAAGAAAACTAACTAGTGTAGATGAAATGGCAACACAAGCAGATCAGTTTGCCGAGGCTAGAGGTGGAGCTCATAATGTAGTGTCGAAAGACAGAACTTTTAGAGATAGGCAAGGGGACGATCATAAACAGAAAGGCCAGAGTGGAAACTATAGAGGTGGAGGTAGTTCGATGGGTGCTCGAGGAGGTAGCAATAGTGGTAACATAGGTAGACCTTTTATTCGTTGTCGTCACTGTAATGGGAATCATGCTTCACATGAGTGTAGGAAAGCGGTGAAAGTGTCCGCTGTCGTAGATAATTTTAGTGAAAATAGTAGAGTGGACAACAATGTAGGGAGTCAGAACCAAGGTTTTAACAACCCATGGAATTTCGGTAGAGGTAGAGGTGGTCAAAACCGAGGTAGAGGTAGAGGCAGAGGTAGTAATAGTCCGGTTATTAAAACCGAGAGTAGTAGCTGTTGTGTTAAAGCGGATGGTGTAATGGCGAAGATCGGAACATGTCTCTTTCCGTATGCAAATCTTCCAACGGCAGATGGTAGAGTGAATGGCACGGACGTAATTGTAATGAGGGATACAGGTTGTACAGGTGTGGTAGTTAGGCGTAGTTTAGTTACGGATGACCAGTTGGTAGGTAAACAGTCACCGTGTATGTTGTTAAATAAATCGGTAGAGCACGTGCCAATAGCGAGAATAGATGTAGATAAACCTTTCTTTAAAGGGACTACAGAGGCACTATGTATGGACGACCCGATGTATGATTTAACGATGGGGAACATAGAAGGGTCAGTACTTCCGGTAATGTCCGATTTTAGAAGTAGCATAAGTAATGCCGTAGAGACTAGAGCGCAGGTTCAGAAGCAAGCTCAGGCTTATAGAAAATTAAAGGTTCCTGCAGCCGTAGGTGACATATCTAAAGCGGAGTTTATAGAAGCACAAACTCAAGACGAGTCATTAGGTCCTTGTAAGGTGAAGGCCAAGGATGGTGTAGTGAAAAAGTGTAAAGGGTCCGGTAGTTGTAAGTTTGTACATAAGAATAGGTTATTGTACAGAGAATTTGAAGATAGTGGTAGTAGACAGTTTCACCAATTAGTGGTACCTACCCAGTATAGAACGACAGTGCTTAAGGTAGCTCATGAGTCGATTATGGGAGGTCATTTAGGCGTAAAGAAAACGTCAGATAGAGTATTGGCAGACTTTTATTGGAGATGTAACTAGGTATTGTAGGTCCTGCGATGTATGCCAAAGGACAGTACCAAAAGGTCGAGTGACCAAAGTACATTTAGGTCAGATGCCACTGATAGATACACCATTTAAGCGGGTAGCCGTAGACATAGTTGGACCAATTTTTCCAGTGTCGGATAGGAAAAATAGGTACATTTTAACCATGGTAGACTATGCAACTAGGTATCCGGAGGCAGTAGCATTGCCCTCAATTGAAACTGAGAGAGTAGCTGAGGCATTAGTTGATATGTTCAGTAGGCTAGGTGTACCAGAGGAAATGCTGACTGATTGTGGGTCACAGTTTACGTCAGAACTTATGGCTGAAGTAAGCAGGTTATTGTCTTTGCGTCAAATCATGACAACACCATATCACCCTATGTGTAACGGGTTAGTCGAACGATTTAACGGGACGTTAAAGCAAATGTTACGGCGTATGTGTACCGAGAGACCCAAAGATTGGGACAAGTATCTCAATGCTTTATTGTTTGCATTTAGAGAGGTTCCACAAGAGAGTTTAGGATTTTCTCCGTTTGAGTTATTGTACGGTAGGTCAGTTAGAGGTCCCATGAGGATTCTTAGAGAGATGTGGGCAGGTGAAGTAGATAGTGATGAGGTTAAGACTACATATCAGTATGTTTTAGATCTGAAGGAGAAACTAGAGGAGACTTGTAAGATAGCTCAAAGTCAGTTAGTTAAGACAAGTACCAAGTACAAACGGTACTATGACCAGAAAGCTAGAGCTAGGAAGTTTAAGATAGATGACCAGGTGTTACTGTTACTCCCGACCGACAATAACAAGTTGTTATTACAATGGAAAGGTCCGTTTTACGTTAGAGGGATAGTGAACACTATGGATTACCGTATCGAGATAAACGGAAAGTTAAAGACCTTTCATGCGAATATGCTGAAAGAGTATATCAGTAGAACCGATAATGGGCAACAAGGGGTGTTAACCGTAGTTAATGTTGCAGTTATTGAGGATAGTGAGGAAGACAGTAGTGAGGACACTAGTCCCATGTATTTTCCCACTAGTGTAGGTAGGGAGACAGCAGCCGATGTAGACATATCGGGAATGCTTAGTGTAGAGCAGCAACGAGAGATGGGTAGTTTACTCTCGGAGTTCAGTGATGTCTTGTCCGAAAACCCGGGGCAGACAGATGGAGTGCAACATGATATTGTACTCACATCAGGGGAACCAATTAGAATTAAGGGGTATCCCATTCCATTTCACTCCCGATCAATTGTTGATGAGGAGGTGAAAGACATGTTGAAATTGGGTGTCATCGAACCTTCAAACGCCCCATTTTCATCCCCAGTCGTACTTATCAAGAAGAAAGATGGGTCAATTCGATTCTGCATCGATTTTAGGCAGCTCAATAAACGTACCATCTTTGATGCAGAGCCAATGCCTAATATTGAGGAGGTATTCTCTAAACTTGCGGGATATTCGTATTTCTCCAAGTTAGACCTCAGTAAAGGTTATTGGCAAGTCCCACTTTCAGACCGAGCTAAAGAGATGACCTCCTTCGAAACTTCGCAAGGACTTTTTAAGTTCAAGGTCATGCCCTTTGGTCTCGTAAACGCCCCAGCAACATTCTGTAGGTTAATGAGGAAAGTCCTGAAGGATTTGTCCAACACAGACAGTTTTGTAGATGACATCCTGGTGTTTACAACAACATTTGAAGACCATATTAAGGCTCTACGTAATCTGTTGGAACGGCTACGCCGGTTTAAACTGACTGCAAAACCTAGCAAGTGTCACATAGGTTACGCAGATAAAGAGTGTCTGGGTCATGTTGTCGGGAGGGACCAGAAATTGAAACCCAACCCCGACAAGGTTAAGGCAATTCAGGAAGCACCAAGACCCGAGACAAAGAAACAAGTTAGGTCATTTTTAGGGTTAGCGGGTTTTTACAGGAAGTTTATTCCAAACTTTTCGGCTATAGCTGCACCTTTGTCAGACTTGACAAAGAAAGGTCAACCCAATAGGATAACTTGGGGGGAAAGCCAGGAGCGAGCTTTTGTCTCTTTAAAGGGGAGTCTGGTCAAAACCCCAATACTAAAATTACCTGAACTTGACCAGGAGTTTATCCTCAGAACGGATGCCTCCGATATCGGGGTGGGTGCAGTCCTACTGCAAGAGCAAGATGGGTGTAGTCTCCCCGTGGCTTACGCAAGTCGGAAACTATTACCCCGGGAATGTAACTACTCTGTTATCGAAAGGGAGTGTCTTGCAGTAGTGTGGGGTGTCAGTAAATTCCACCGATATGTTTTTGGTAAGGAATTTGTCTTGGAGACTGACCACCAACCGTTAGCTTATATGAATAAAGCTAAGGTAGCTAACAGTAGGTTAATGAGGTGGGCACTGACTCTGCAGCCTTACCGGATGAAAATTAAAGCGATCCGAGGAAAGGACAATATTGGGGCAGACTATTTAAGTCGCCGCACATAATGACCGGTTTAATACAATAGTGTATTGCAGTGTATTGTACAATAGTTGTATGTTACGACAGGGTAGTGTACAATTGTAGAATAGTGTTGAAATTGTAATTACATATTATAGTTAGGGTATAACTGCAGTGGATGTTTTCCGGAAGACGGTCGTTGTACTGGCTGAAGGTTGCATCCCTCTTAGTAATATTTAACTAACTCAAGCGATTGAGCGATCAGCTTGTACGTTTTGTCGCTCGTTTGCTCAGAAGAATTAATAGTTTCTTAACGTGTAAATATTAATTATCATTTTGTTGAATTTTAAAAGTGTAGCACTTTCTTTAAGTGGGGAGATGTTGTCACAAAATGTCACGGGTAGAGCGTACTGGTCGTATATAGCTCTTGTATCGGTTACACCCAAAATCTATTGTTCGAGTTGAAACAATTTCACAATATTCATGATCTATTCATGTAACACGTAAAAGCGTGCACATTTTAAGTGGCCGCCAGAGAGGCCGTGTCATAAGTTTAGTTTTGTGCTAATGCATGTAAACGTATAGGTATATTTTCCTTAAACGGCAAAATTGTATAAGGGGCCTCTCGTGTAGATTCAATACTGTAGATTTAGCCACGTTTGTCACGGACTGAACGGGGGAAATAATGATTTGGGCGTAATGTTTGCTATAAAACCCATTGTCTTCTAGCTTTCGCCGGGATCATCGATAGTACTTTGTTGGAACAGAGATTGGACGGCAAATTTCACAGGCAACATGTGGTTAGTAGTTTTATTAAACTTTTATCGTATATTTGTATTCAGTGGGCGGCGCCATCTTGTTTGGCAGTTACGACATCCGGTTAGCATTGATGTTTCTCAAACATAACTTTAGACTAGCAAATGATTTTGAAGTTACTTTATTAGATGTAATTATTGTAATTGATCATTAATTGTAAAACAATATTAATTTGATAACAGTGGATAAGAGGTGCATTAGTTAACGTTGGCGTATAACTCAGTGATTGTAATACACGAATGTTAACATTAGTTAACAATGAGATGAGTGACAAGAATAAATGCGTGCATGCATAACTCAGTGAGTGTAATATACGAGTAATTTGATCATGTTTATATTACATGTATTGGGGGCATTGATTAACAGCGACGTACATAGCGTATACATGGCGTTGTAGAATATGTATACATTGCTACTCATCATTAGTACAGCTTACATATATTGATTGAATAATGATTTGTTTGGGTAATGGTAATTATGCAAGATTGTTATGTTTGTCAACCGACATCTAAAACGTATGTATAATTACAGCCTAAGCCATCCAGGATAAAAGCCATACAAGATATAAGCCATCCAGGGTTGGAGTAAGCCATCTAGGTTTGGATATCCAGGAGTGGAGCTAAGCTTCCACGATTAACGTTACAAGCGGTGGAGACGGTCCCCGTACCTGCGCAGCCAGGTTTTACTAATGACAACCCCCGGGACACAAGGTGGGCCCGTTACCAGTCCTCACTGGAGGAATATCATTCACAATCTCAGTGGAGATTAACTATCATTGCATCGCGTCATCAACCCTTACAGAAGGCATTTGATGACAATCATCCATTGAATTCGCGCATCATCATCTTCATGAGCTCTCGCGCAATACAGTTATCGCGCTAGATCAACATTGTTATAGCTTTAACAACACTTTAGTGTCTTAGACATTCAGTATTTATAACAATACTAAGAACGTCTTAAACGTTCAGGAGAACACTCTTTTCATAGTTCAATTGTGTTTTCGCTTGTTTTTTTTAGATAATTGTATATATATTAAACATATTTTAAAAGTTGCATTAAACTTATGTAAATGCATTCACCGTCATTGATTCTTTCCTGAGTTAGCCCAACCACTAAGGTCATCCTGTGACAGGGATAGACTACCAGTCGACATTGCAATGCTGCCAGACTTGAACTCGTTTAAACTGGCAATGTGCTCAGTCACCCACTCCATGCCATAGACAGGAACCTTGTCTTATTCTTACTTTTAAAAATCACTTTGTCTTCTTCAGACTTTTAACAATATAACTCTATCATACTTTTATCTCACTCTCACCTGATTTTAAACTATTTTATCTTTCTTTTAACTACTCACACTGCACAGACACGCACCTGCACATAATCCCCGTGAGGGGGTGCTGCAGTATCAATAGATAGATAGATAGATTTCTGAAATTCGACCTCGAAGTTAAATGAAATTAAAATTAATATAACCAGTAAACACTTATCATTTAGACCGTATGCATTTTTTTTATCAATAATTACACCTATTTAAAATCACTTCAGAGCTACCTCGAACAGACTGTGTGCAACTCTTACATCCATCGCATTCAATACTCCTGAACTTATCAATACCTCTAATGACTGTATCGTTGAATCATATGGCTTTGTCACTATTTGATTCATCTGGTATGAATCGAACCATGTTGGCATAGACACCGTTCACGACCAGAACGTCTGGGTGTTGGTTTTGGCCGATGTCCTTGTGGAGGTCCTGGCATAGTTTCCAAATCTTAAACTGTCTCTGTTTCATAATCTACTTCAAGTCTTCTGTTATCCCCCGTCTCATTTTCAAGTATCCATTTATCTTCGGTTTCTATAGGAATCTCCTTGTTCCTAGTTGCATCACCTTCTGTTATATTTCTATAAATAAAATGTCTAAGTCATTGACAATAATTTATTCCCTCACTTCAATTCCATCAGTCTTTTGTTATACCTCTTTTTGTAGCGCGTCATTGGTTTTCTTCTCGCGTGGTTGTCAATAAAACTACCGCCTTCTCTATCCTCATGTTTACTCATATGTTTATGCCAGTTCTCTTCATGGCATTTACATTTACATGTACATTCTTACCAGGTATATTCACATTCTCATCCATTATTCCCACCTCTACATTCTCCTCATGTCTTCATCGGACTCACTTTTTACTCCAACTTCATCATGTCTTACACAAATTCTACTTCTGTCACCTCTCACAGGAATATTGGTGTCCCCATTACTATGTATAGGTAATACAGAATCAGAATCACTTGTGGCGTCAGCTTTCTCTAATTCTTCTATCTCTGCCTGTACATCGGATGCATCTTTACATGTCTTATTCTCATCCTTACCATCATCTTCACATCTATGGATCGTTTGTAGTATCCGGGCTATCTACAGAGAACAGATGGTTTCGATGTAATGTCTTCACTTTTTTGATACGTCTAATCGCACCTTAAAAACGGGAGTATCATCATTTGGCTTTATATCACATCATACAAATCTTCATTACCCTATCTTCTATCTTATACACAAGTACTTTGTCTCTTACTGTTACGTTTGCGGCTTTGGTTTTTCTGCCATAGTAATGCTTCTGCTTTTGTTTTGCTCTTCCTGCATGTTCTTGTGCAATATATTTAGTCTTCTTCATTCTATTTTTCAAATCTTCTATATACTCTCTAGTCGTTTTGTTTGTTTACTCTTCTGTCACCTGCTCAAATATTGTATCAATTGGTAACTTTGCTTCTCTGTCAAACATTAATTCAAAAGGAGGCATGTTGGTTGTCTCAAGTGGAGTACATTTATATGCATACACAAACGACGATAGGTATTTTTTTCAGTCGCTTTTATGAGATGACGCCAACATTTTTAACATATCTAGCAAAGTGCGATTAAACCTGTCAGGTATTCTATTGCCAATAGGATGATACGCTGTTGTTATAAATCTTTTTAGTGTTCATAATTCAATGTACAAATTTCTTTAATAATACCAGATTTAACATTTGTTCCTTGGTCCGAATGTAATCTGGCTGGCATGTCGTAATTTATAAATACGTTTTAAAGAGCTTCTGCTCTAGTTTTTGCAGTTTGATTGCATGTTGGTATTGCAAGTGCATACTCTGCAAAGTGATCAGTTAACTACTAAATACATTGTCTACTCCTTTATCTAACGTAATCTAATCTATAATCAATAATGGATGTGTTGTTGTCACGTTCATCAATGGTGCACGACTATGCATGTTTGCCTTTCTTCTTAGGCAACGACCCCATTTGGAAACAAATGTGGCAACATCATTCTACCAGGGTGTCTTCTATCGGTGAGACAACATTTAGTACTTCTAATCTATAGCACCTATGAATATGTCTTCTTTCAAGTGTCTGTACAATATCCATCATCTATCACGATGATAGAGAAGTGGAGAAGAGCAATGATATATAATAAGTTATCAAGAATATTGACTAGAGAATATCTGACATTTCAAGAGTTTAAGGATGAGAAGATGTTTTTTTTGTTTAGGATCAACCATATCCCATGTCAGTCATTTTGTTAATGGCTCCAAATCAATACCACTGCCGTTGTTTTTGTTGTTTTCTTTAGATAAATTTAGTTTTTACAACCTACTTTTAGCTGTGGCGGACTTTTTGAATTTCAGGTCAACATGATTTTTACGTAGGACCAACTAAACATCAAGAGTAACATTCAGTGAGGCCTCTATAGCCCAGTGGTAGAGCACTGGGCCCACAAGCGGAAGGTCGTGGGTTCAAACCCCGCCGGATGCTGGTCTCTCCATTATCATCTTTCATTTATTCATTGCTTATCATTCATTACCATTCGGCAAAAATCCACCTTCTCGGCCCTCAAATTTGCTTCATGAGTAGTTAGTACCTCACTGCTGACTTGTGACGATGTTAGGCCGACGTTCACTGAAAGAAGGGAAGCTGTAGACAGAAATTCGTTGGTTATTCGTATGGCGCGTCTAAAGTATGCAGTGGCCAGTAGCCTAGTAGTGGCATAGTAGCTTGAATGGAGTACCATTGAGTACTAGGGGGAGGCTGTTTCACAGCAATAGACAATATCAGAAGACATATCAGCAATGTCCCAGAAACAGTACAATCCGAAGGAAAAAAGAGAAAAATCAGGTGAACTGCGGGTGAACAGCGAGAGACGTCGCAGAAACGGAATATACAGCGAGGCTTCAGCAGAAAGTATGTCAGAACAGATCACCATCTAGTAGGAGGGACAACAGCAGAGCTGGCGGAAGACGGAGTGAAGGGAGGCGAAAGAAAGGAGCAGATAAAAGGGGTTGAGAAGGTGGGCCAAAAAAAGAAAAAAAAAAAAAAAAAGAGTAACATTCATGTAAAGTCTCATGAAAATTCATCATGTAGTTTCAGAGTAGTAGTCGCCACAGTTGTTTCCTATATAACTTTATGTAAATAAAGATGGGCGCTCAGGCGATCATGTTTGATGTTGAATTAAAACGAATTTTGTTTAGCACGAACTACATGTCTTGCCATGTATATATTCCAAGTCAATAGTCTTATGGTTTTTGAGAAGTAATCGTCACAAAGTTGTATTTTGAAAATCTATTAAAATCTAAGTGCAACATTCCTATGGTGTTTCATCATTCATGTGTGGGTCTGTTGCACAATGCTTTAATAGTAAGTTGGTGGCATTTGGTCAGGATTATTTCATTTTTAAGGGGTTTTATCGCGTTCCGAAATGCGAAGTTTTAGGTTTGATCATTAAAATGGAAACATTCCTCGTATATTGTATAATTTTGATGAATTTTGTTATGTTATGTTTATGTTAATAAGTATGCATTAGTATGCATTAACACATTACAATTTTAGGATCGGCTGTGCAAAATATGCACGTTCAGAAATATATTATACACTGGCTTTCAAACTGGTGGTGGTAAAGCGATTTGACTATCCTTCTTTACAGTTCATTTCATAAAATACTATCACGGATGCCAGTCAGCGGCTAGCCCGATAACACTTGAAATAACCTGTTACGTATTGTATAAAAAAAACGAATCTATTTGAATAAATATTATTGATATGTTGGCCCTTTCTTAGTCACATATACTTATTTAAATTCTTAAAAATCCTATAAAAACATTGATACATGTAATCGGCATGTGTCTGTTCTGTCAATAAAATGCCCAAACCAATCATTTGATATTTGTTTATCAGCAATTCGCGGGACATATAAAAGCATTAAATTGGTGTTGTTGGTCAGGCAATACGTTTATTTTAAACGGACATAGGGCATTTTTGAAGTGTTTATCAATTATTCTAATACACCGCACTATATAGCCTAGTTTAAAATATCTCGTTACATTCAACGATATATCACTGTAACGTCTGCAACGTATCACTGTAACGTCTGCAACGTTAGGAGAATAAGCAAGGCAATGCGAAAGATATCACTGTAACGTTTGCAACGTTAGGAGAGTAAGGAAAGCAATGCGAAAGATTTCAGATGTGTGCGTAATTTTCACATGTATGGGGTATTAGAATAGAAATAGTTTATCGTTTACGGTGAATTATCTTCTAATATATCACGGTTTGTCGTTCAGTTGTAAACAATAATTTCACGGGCTCGTGAAATTATTTTTTACAACTGAACTCCAAACCGTGATATATGAGACGACAATTCACCGTAAATGATGTTCTATTTCTTAATTGAAATCAGCGTCTCGATTTACTTATCCCCTATCATTCTAACTTTAAACCTGCTTGCATATAATTAAAAAAAGTTCTGAGTTTTCATTTGTTCGTCTTATTCTAACCTAGGCTTACATATGCTATTGGTCCAATGAACGGTTAATACAATATAATGAACTGAACAGTTAATATAATATAATGAACAGTCAATACAATATACAATGTAATGAACAGTTAATACACTATAATGAACAATTACTACAATATAATGAACAGTAATACAATATAATGAACAATTAATACAATATAATGAAAAGTTAATACAATACAATGAACAGTTAATACAATATAACGAACAGTTAATACAGTATAATGAACAGTTAATACAATATAATGAACAGTTAATACAATATAATGAACAGTTAATACTATATAATGAACAGTTAATACAATATAATGAAGAGTTAATACAGTATAATGAACAGTTAATATAATATAATATAATGAACTGAACAGTTAATACAATATAATGAACAGTTAATACAGTATAATGAACCGTTAATACAATATAATGAACAGTTAATACAGTATAATGAAAATTTAATATGCAAAACAATTTGCTTTAAACTATTCGTATAACTGATATCAAGGACATAACACATGCAAGTTATGCAGAAAAACTAACGGGAACACGTATTGCCTTGTCTGATTTGCCCGTGCCGAACTTAAAACAGAATATGATGTCATGTGATATTGAAAACTCATGAGGGACATATTCCAGAGTATGTATATTTTGGGGTTAACACAGTATTATTATACTCCTGCAAACGAAGTTTGATGGGATGTTTAGGAGTCACTCTGTCTGTTGGCCGGTCGGTCGGTTGGTCAGTTGGTCTATTCAGATCTTGTCTGTAATATTCTTCCAAAACCACCCGATGGCTTTCATCAAACTTTATGAGAAGCGTTAGTATACGCATAAGATTTTCTCGTTCCGATTCCATGGTTTTTATAGAGTTATGTCTCTTTGAATATTTTCACACAACACTCTTGTGCGCGCTATTTTTTCCATAACCCCTTGATGGGCTTTCACGAAACTTTATGGGAAGCATCAGTATCAAGTGGAGTTGCTCTATCATTGTGGGGTTCCGGTTTGTTTTTTTTGACAGTTATGGCTCGTTAACTTACTATTTTCACTCAAAGTTCCTGTCCGCGTTATTTCTCATAAAACCCTCGAGGGATTTTCACCAAATTTTGCGAGAAGCATCATTATTAAGTGGAGATGTGCACATTCTGCAATTGTGTCAAATACTTTTGGGGATAAAAAAGACAACACAAATGATTTATTTTGTATACGGAGATTTAGGTAGGAAACCTCTGGTTATTATGCGGCAATATAATATAATAAAGTATTGGTTGAAACTATTAAACAGAAATAAAAACATGTTAAGAAAACATATTAGATGTTATATGATATAAACCTGCATATCAAATCATAGACGAGACTTGTCGGCGACAACCTCTTTATAGTCGACCCCAGGACTCGGTGCACCTAGGTCGAAGTACACAAATCTTACCTGACAATTTGCTTTACACTATTCTTCTAATTGATATCAAGGACAGAACACATGCAAGTTATGTAGAAAAACTAACGGGAAGCCGTGAGTTTTGAGAAAATCAAGATTGACGTGTGTCCCTTTAACGGATATTTACTGACACATAAAACTTTTATCGCATAAGCATAATAGGTTATGCCAGGAATTGGTGTGAAAGTGTGTTTAGCGTTATAAGAGTTCTAATAAAAACAGAACACAATTATAATTTAAGTTTTGTAAAAGCAGGCGATAACACATGTAAAATATTTCCAAACACTTGTGATAAAGAATATACGACATGTCAAGACACAGGTGATAACACATCTACACCATTTCCAGATACAGGTGATAACGCATCTACAAAATTTCCAAACACATGTGATAAAGCATATACGACATTTCCAGACACGGGTGATAAAGCATCTACAACATTTACAGACGCGTGTGATTAAACATCTATGGCGTCTTCAGCTGATACAGGCGATAAAGCTTTTACAACATCTAACTCCACCCTTATTCCATATATCAAGCATCCGATGATTTGGATACTCACTTCTTTTACAACGTTTTAATTCCAGTGTATAAACTGATAGATTATGTAAGATGAGATGTCATTCAACAAACTTATTTTTTTCCTGACGGTGGTCTCCGTTTTTCATCATTCCTTTGACGGCTTGAAAGCAGCTTTTGTGTAGACTCTACACCATCCTTATTGCTAGATGTTGCACCACCTTTTTTCGTTGCGCGTTCTTTATCCGGTGACGGTAACTCTTGCGCTGTATGCTTTTTATCTCTTTTGCGCGTGTTCTCGCCAACTGCTTTAACTTTAGTACCACTTATATGATGCGAACCTTCTTTTGTTGATACATTATCCTTGTTGGATTCATTGTTGCTTTTCGCTTTGATCTCCGTGTACTTCTTATCTCCTTGTCTATCAGATTCTCTTGATTTGTTCTGACGGCTTGATGTTTTTGGCTTCCGAAGACCCACTTCCTGGTCATTTGATGTATCAATGATTGGATTTGACCTTCGACTAGAGGCTGGTTTACTAGGAATTAATACAGTATTGCTGTCAGAAGCAACTTTTCCCTTTCGGATAACTTCTCTGTCGTTTTGTGCTACAGTCAATCCAGTCTCTTTACTTTCACGGCCTGAGGAAGAGCCTCGACGGTCGGTGTCACTTTGTGTTTTGGTAAACACTTTCTCATGTTTTGATATGGGATATGTCACCCTATGTTGACTGTTGTTTTTATAAACCGGTATTTCTATATCATCATCCCTCTGAAAATAAAATATTGATTGAAATCATGACAATTTTGTATACTATGCTAAAAAAAGGAGTAAATATTCAATACAAATCATGGCATTTGTGTTTACCTGTCTGTGGTATGTGTTAACTCAAGATATGAACGTTGTGTATTATATTTTCTACCGAAATTACACTTTACATATTTTGTGTGCAAAATATAAGGGATACCAAACTTATATTGTCTATGTTTTCAGCCGTACCACCTCACAACGTATAATACAAGTTGACTTTAAAAATCAATTATGCATATGATATTGGAAAACATATAAATAAAACTTGCGGAATGGCATGTTTTGTAGCTAATTTCAAGCCTTATTGCCAATTAGTAACGTTTATCTTTAAGGTAAACTGGTATTTAAACGATTATAAAATAAATATAGAATTTAAAAGTTAGCTATACAACAAGTAAAAAGTACAAAGAACTGCTTCAATAATTTGTTATCAGTATATAAACAAAAACACAACTTTGATGCATGCCGTGCTCAAATCCATCGAGGAGTTTAATATAAAATTGTGTCGTAGATGCAGTAGGACTCATTTGGGTGTGTATGTAAATAGATAGGTTTATAAACGCGTTACTACTGTATCACCGTAGAGCTTGATTTTATGGTGATATCAGTAGAGCGTCCGCTTCACATGCAAGGGGTTCCGAGTTCAAACCACTGAGAGCCTAAATATTTAGTTGTGTTTTTTTCGGTCCGATTACATTGGTGGAGAATCCGGGTAGGCATTGTATGAGGGTATGCCCAGATGCCTAGATCATAATGTATATTTTGCTGTGTATATGTGTTGTGTGCTATTTGATGACACATATCACGAAGTTAAAGGATGGAGGTATGTCGTAGGACTCAGTTGGGGGTGTATGTAAATAGATAGGTTTATAAGTGCGTAATACAAAAGCTAGATTTTACGGCGATATCGGTAGAGCGTCCGCTTCACATGCAAGGGATCCCCAGTTCAAACCCGCTGAGTGCCTAAATATTTTTTGTAATTTTTCCGGTCCGATTACAGTATAGGTCATGTGGAACATGCATAGCCGAACTCTATTACTACTTGGAAAACGTTATTTCCTTAAAATCACAGATACAGTTTGAACTTTCATACAGCTAACCCATCTATACCTAATCCGAGACCTAGATTTTCGTTTCGTAATTTGAAATCGGGAATTCTGATCAATTAGCTAATAATGTAATTATTGTCTGACGCCTTCATTACGTCGATGTTTTATTTCTGGAACTCAGTAGCACTTATTCGTATACTGCAATTCAGCCTACTGAGGATGATGTTGCTTCCACGCATATACCTCAGTGCACCGCTTTCAAGGCTGGGGTAGTTCGATAAGCAAAACATACTTCCAACTATGTACTGGATTCCTAAATTACACAAACATATCTTATAAACCCGTTTTATTTCTAATTCTAGTGCCTGCAGCTATACAAATATTTCCAAACTGTTCTTGTTTTGCTGCCGTTAAAGATCACGTCAAACAATATTGTGCCAAATCTTATGCCACATCTGGGATCATTTCATGCTAGTTAATTAAAATTCAGAAGACGTCCTTGTTAACAATTGCAATAAACGTCAAGTTTCGTCTATAAGTACGTATGACTTTATCACACTATATAACTTGGTAGTGGACCCATTTAGTGGTGGACCCATTTATAGTTCGCAACTATGCTTTCCTCTTTGATTGTGCAGGCTGTGGACCCTATGATGACGTTTACCTAAAGCCCAAAAGAACGGTGACGTTTGATGTTTGTCTGCAGTCTTGTCTTTTCGTGCCCTCAATGGTTTATTCTCTTGTTTCCCTGGCTTCTGCCAAGTCATTGGGTACGTTCTTTGTGCCTTTATAGGCTATTGTTTTTTTGTATTTATATATATACACGAGCATCTTTGTGTTTTACTTATATTGCCTATTAATGCCCTAGAACCTGGTTTAACCCCCCAGCGGCCTTTTTTGCCACTGACCGTTCCAAGGCGGTAGCCCTATTGTCAACCCTTTTGTGTTTGTGATGTCATATTTGGCCTTTTATTCATCTTTAAATTTGTTCTTTGTTTCTGTGTGTGTTTGTGATTGACTGTCGTCCTTATATGCCTCTTTTCCTGTTCGATTTTTATATCTATATTTACCAATCAACCTTATGAAAGACAAGCTAATTTCTCTTATTCAAAATTTGTTTGCTAGAAAACAAATTACATTTTCGTCCAGTAACACTATTAAAGCGTCTTTTACTAATGGCAATTTGGACAATTTTCGTTAAGTATGGAACTACTGTTATTAGACACATTGCTGGTATCTTTTCTCGATTTACACCTCGCTATTGAAAATGGAGAAAACATGATTAGTGTTGACATTGTCAAGAATTTACATTGTCAAGTATTTACACTTAAACGGGGCTGTTACCCAAGCAGCTTCTTATGGGATATATTTGTCTCAACTTATTTGTTTTCTTTTGCTTGAAAACGATCTGAGACTTGACAATTCATTACCATTTATGCAACTAAAACGCTTCTCCATCAAGGTTAATGTTACTATCAACTTTGAAAGTGAATTGGAAATCATAATTATAGTAAAACACAGTATAAAAGTCGAACAGTAAATGCAGCTTTCAAAGAACACAGTCAACCGAAAAACACACGAAAGGACAAACATGAATGGCAATGTAGAATAAAGGCATATGACGTAACAAACGCAAAAAAGATTGACTATAGGGCTACCGCCTTGAAACGATCAGTAGCAAAACAGGCCTCTATAGTTTAAACCAGGAGTACTGAACAACCATAGTAGTTGCAGCTAAAGAGAAAACCAATCTAGGGTTCGACCAGAAAACTCGAGGGACGAAAGCTTATGCACCCACCTCCCTTAGTTGGGGTTTCAGTAGGTACAATCATAGAGTCCCAAGAGGTAGTCCAGTCATCGCACAAGTGAAAAGTGAAGCGTAATGACTGACTGTAGAGGGGTCAATCACTAAACATGCAGTGTGCCGTAAAACCAAAGGGTTATATCCTTTTCTGACGAACTTCCTGATTAAATTTGTAAAGCGGTCAGGAAACCCGTCAGACCCCTTTAACTTTCGAAGTTTATAGACCACATCTCCATAAACTGAGGGTTGTGATATGGCTTGTCGCATTTTAAGGTTGGTGTTGTACTTTTCCAGCAAGCCCTCGTTGCGGCGGTAGAATTTAGAGAAAGATCTACGTAGTTTGTGATAACGAAAACCCTGCTGAAGAAATTTACTTGTAATAACTTGATTTCGATCATTGAAGTCTATAACATCATAACACGCTCTAGCAAATCGAATGAGCTGGGAGATATACACCCCGTATGAGGTAGCACGAGGTACATCTCCATCCAGGTGTGGATAGTTAACGATGTTAAAATTGAAATCATCTCTCTTATCATAGATTTTAGTATAAATACAATCATTTGAAATCGAGAGATGAAGATCGAGAAATGCTGCTACTGTATCCGAACTGTTGGCTTTATTCAACGTGAGCTCTGGTGGATAAATGTTAGTAACCATATGAGCAAAGAACGGATTATCAATATTAAGTATGTCATCAAGATACCGACAAGTATTAAATGCATCAATAATTTCACCCTGGCTAGCAAGTGACAAACTCAACATAAAATCTCTTTCATAGCAGAACAAAAACAAATCTGCAACAAGTGGCGCACAGTTAGTACCCATAGGAATACCAACAACCTGGCGGTAAATAGTTTTACCGTATCTTATAAAGATGTTATCCAGAAGAAAAGATAAGGCTCTACAAACATCAGTACAAGTCCACAAATTATACTTATCAATGGAGGTGTAAGTAAAGAAAGCCCTGACATTATTACAAGCTAGAAAAGTTGTACCTTCTCTAGCAAATGTCTTCTGAATAAGCTGAAGCAATTTTTCTTTGATAAGATTATGTGGTAGTGTAGTATACAGTGTAGAAAAGTCGTAGTTGCTTAGAGAAGAGGCATGAAAATGCTTACACCGTAGTTTGTCAAGAACTTCTCCAGAGTTCTTGATAGACCAAAACAGATTGATTCCTGAGTTCTCGAAGGCTTTTCCGACTGCATTAATAGGCAATATAAGTAGAACACAAAGATGCTCGTGTATATATAAATACAAAAAAACAATAGCCTAGAAAGCCACAAAGAAGGTATTAAATGACTTGGCAGAAGCCAGAGCAACAAGGGAATAAACCATTGAGGGCACGACAAGACAAGATTACAGACAAACATCAAACATCACCGTCCCTTTGGGCTTTATGTAGACGTCATCATAGGGTCTACAGCCTGTCCGGCCACCGCACAATTAAAGAGGAAAGCATAGTGGCGAACTGTAAAAGGGCAAGCTCTAGCAAAAACAAATAAGAAGACCCTATAAGAAGTTGCTCCGGAAACATCCATTCAAAATTAAAATCATCTCTCTTGTCATATATTTTGCTAATTATTTCACCATTTTCAATAGAGAAAAGAAGTGTTAATATCAGAAATATTAGCTTTGTTAAGTTGAAGTTCTTTAGGATATATATTATTAACCATAGTAGAAAAGAATGGGTTGTCAATGTTCAATATGTCATCAGGATATCGAGAGGTCATCACATGCTTCAATAACATCTGCCTGGGTATCTGGTGGAAGACTCAACATGAAATTTTATAAAAACAAATAAGCGACAAAGGGTGCACAGTTCGTACCCATAGGGATACCAACAATTTGTCTATAAACGGTAGTTACATACCTGATGAAAATATTATCTAATAGAAAAATAAGTGATCCACAAACTTCATGGCAGTCCACATAGTGTAATTGTCCAAACTGCCGTTAGTAAAAAACGCTTTTATATGGTTGAATTGAATCGAATTGAATTGAGGTTTTAAGGCACACCAACACATGAAAGGTTATATGGCGCCTAACAGGAATGAACATGTCAGGCTCATCCTCCAACGGGCCTAGAACGGGCCTAGAACCTTCTCACCCTGAACTGCAGAGTTGCTGCAAATTCTATTGTAGACACTCCATTTACGCTGGAGCCACGTTATAGTTTTTCTGCCACTGCTCTTGTGATATGATCGAGATGGCACCTGAAACAATGCAGGGGTCATGATGAAGACCTTTAATGAGCATGAACAAAAAATGATAAAATGAACATGAATTTGGGGTGGGTTCTACCCTTCTGACTTCACCTCCAACAGGATCTGCAGTGACCCTATTCTTTGCTCCGTAACCAAACGGGGCCCCCGGTACCACACGGGGCCCAAAAATGAAGTATTTTCACTCGCAAAAGTGTTTTGAACGAGAGCAATAAGCTTATCTTTGATAAGGTAGTGTGGTAAAGTTGTATATAATGTAGAAAAATCATAAGTACTTATAGATGAAGCTTGACGTTTATTGCAAATTTTATCAAGAACGTCGCCTGGATTTTTAACTCGATCAGAACTTCTTTCTATCTTCTTCCTGGTCTTTTACATTATGCATAAACATAGTCGAACTCATGATGCATGGCACGAAGGGCGGCCAGACTGGAGAGTCTTGGGGGAATTCATCTTGTTTTGAACATATACATGTTTTTCTTGTGCTTGTTGTTGCAACCACTTCTTGGAAAATCGTCGTTAGAGGCAGTTATACATTATCCTCGTATGATGCGAACGCATAAAAACATTTGGTTTTACTGATTACAACTCAAAATCTTAACTTATCAATACTTCTCCAAAAGTAGAGGAATATGTAACAAGAACAAGGAAAAATCTATTCATGTGTACAACGAATTCCGTTTTTATTATTTTGGACTTCTTATTAAAACACAGCGATAATGTATTTCATTACAACAGTAATTCTGTCGTATATAACCTACTCTCAAAATAATTTAGATCTATCTATATATTTTTATTGTTCTTTTTTATTTATTTATTTATTTATTTATTTCCTTATATTTTATTTTTTGATTTTATTTATTTATTTTCGTTTTGATGTTCTGGTTCAATTCTGGATAAAAAAAAGGCCCTTTCATCAGGATTTGTCTTAATTTCTTTAACGAAAACTCATTACATAACTAAACATAACTCACATTTCCATTTCGTCTCCTGGTGACTACAATGCATACGACGACTATGAGTATGATAAATGCGGCACCAGCACTTCCGCCGATGATATAAGTTAGATCTAAACAAAACAAAAAAACGGCATAATAAACATATTTTCAAACTAAACTTTACCAGTGTAAAAATTTACCAGTGTAAAATGTTGCCGAATCGGTTTAACTAAATCCAGGAATGGATTGAAGTTATTATTTCAAGCACCTGTTTATTCACCATTTGTATACAATTGCACAACCTGTGATTGTCGAGCACCTGTTAACGTCATTTAAATGAATAAACGTATCAGATTCTAACTAAAAGACACTTTTAACATAAGAAGTATATTATACAAATGAGCACAACAACATTGTTGATTAAGGTTAAACAGTATTCAGTATTTCTTACTTGCGTTATGTTTTGTGTCAGCGTCAGCAGTGTTATTAGCGTCCGTTGTAACACTATACGAATATATGGTAGTGTTTGACTGCCCAGTTCCTCGCCCGTTCGTTTTAAAACTGTATGAATACATGGTAGTGCTTGACTGCCCAGTTCCCTGCGCATGCACGTGGTTCGTTGTATCTGGTAACATGGTTGTTGTGTCTGTCTGAAAAGTCGTATCTACTGTAGTTGTATCGGGCACAAGTGGGCATCTGAAGGTCAGGTTGGAAAGACCTACAGCTGAAACAATAATTTGAAAATATGAGTTACCACGTAAACCAATCGTTCTTAAACTCATGTCCTTGTGACAACGTTCTATATACATTTACCACCCTAGAAAAATGACCCCAGGTCAGGTATGGAACTACTATTGATAGGCAAACTGTTGGTATACCTATGGGTACTAACTGTGCACCTGTTGTCGTAGATGTGTGTTTGTATTGCTGTGAAAGAGATTTCGTGTTGAATCTTTCACCAATTACTCATGCAGACGTCATCGAAGCCTTCAATAACACCTCTCAGTGGAGTGGTGTCTGGAGGATATATTTAACATTGACAATCTTTTCTTTTCCAGTATGGTAAGTAATAGATATCCCAAAGAACTTCAACGTAGCAAAGCTAATATTTCTGATACAGCCTCTTCTTTTCAAGATTTGAATCTCTCAATTAATAATGGAGACATCATAAGTACAATTTATGACAAGAGATATGATTTCAATATCGATAAAATTAATTATCCCTACTTAAACGGGGATGTTCCCAGACGATTTGTATGGGGTATGTGTTTCTAAACATAATCGGTTTTTTAGAGCTCGAATTCAAGTTAAAGATTTTAGCATTCGTAACCTTTGTTTAACGAAAATTATATTCAATCAGGGCTACCGTTACCATAAACTTATTTATTGAATTTTATTATCGTGACCTTGGTCTACCTTAAACTATAGAAATAATTAAAAACGAAATCTTTAGTGAAAAGAACTATTACAACCCGACTTCGATAGTTGCTGATTTACAAACTTCGTACGATCCTTGGTCATGATACATTTCATAGATTACTGAATCTATGATGACGTCTATCTAAATCCTTTAGGACGGTAACGTTTGATGTTTGTCTTAAATCGTGTCTTGTCGTACCCTTAACGGTTTATTCTCTTGTTTCTCTGGCTTCTGCCAAGTCATTGAGTAATTACTTTGTGGCTTTCTAGGCCTTTGTTTTTTATATTATATATACATGATCATTTATGTATTTTACTTATATCGCCTATTAATGCTGCCTTGTTTGTTAGAGAATATAACCTGGCGGGTATATCTTTATTTACACTGTCCCGTTTATTGGGATGACAATAGGGTAAGAGTGAGGTTTGGTACACCCTAGAACCTGGCTTAACCCCCCCCCCCCCCCGCCCAACCTACCCCCACCCCCACCACCACCACCACCACACCCAACGGCCCCCTTTTTGGCCACTGACCGTTCCAAGGCGGTAGCCCTATTGTCAACCCTTTTGTGTTTGTGATTTCTTATTTTGCCCTTTATTCGTCTTTAAAGTTGTTCTTTGTTTCTGTGTGTGTTTGTGGTTGATTGTCGTCCTTGAATGCTCATTTTCCTGTTCGATTTTTATATCTACTTTTATTAAAAGGTTTATCAAAAGAGATTATGACACTATCATTGTTCAACGCACTGCATGTTTAAAACGCATGTTTTATGCTTTCCTCTTTTCTTGTGCGATGACCGGACAGCTTGCGGACCATAAAAAGACGTCTTTCTAATTCGTAAAGGGATTATACCGATTGATGTTTGTCTTCAACCTTGTCTTGTCGTGCCCTAAATGGTTTATCCTCTTGTTGCTCTGGCTTCTGCCAAGTCACTGAGTACTTCCATTGCTCTGTGGCTTTCTGTGCCTTTTTATACTGATTCATACATGATCATCGTTGTGTTATGCATATATTGCCCATTACTACTGTTACATTACCTAGTCTGTTAGAGGATATAGCCTGGCAGGGATTTACACTGTCACGTTTTACTGGGATAAAAGTAGGATAAGAGCGAGGTTTGGTGCGCCCTAGAATCTGGTTTAATCTCCACATGGGCGTTTTTGACAATGCCCGTCCCAAGGCGATAGTCCAATGACACTGCCCGTCCCAAGGCGGTAGTCCAATGACACTGCCCGTCTCAAGGCGGTAGTCCAATGACAATGCCCGTCCCAAGGCGGTAGTCCAATGACACTGCCCGTCCCAAGGCGGTAGTCCAATGACACTGCCCGTCTCAAGGCGGTAGTCCAATGACACTGCCCGTCCCAAGGCGGTAGTCCAATGACACTGCCCGTCCAAAGGCTGTAGTCCAATGACACTGCCCGTCCCAAGGCGGTAGTCCAATGACACTGCCCGTCCCAAGGCGGTAGTCCAATGACACTGCCCGCCCCAAGGCGGTAGTCCAATGACACTGCCCGTCCCAAGGCGGTAGTCCAATGACACTGCCCGTCCCAAGGCGGTAGTCTAATGACACTGCCCGTCCCAAGGCGGTAGTCCAATGACACTGCCCGTCCCAAGGCGGTAGTCCAATGACACTGCCCGTCCCAAGGCGGTAGTCCAATGACACTGCCCGTCCCAAGGCGGTAGTCCAATGACACTGCCCGTCCCAAGGCGGTAGTCCAATGACACTGCCCGTCCCAAGGCGGTAGTCCAATGACACTGCCCGTCCCAAGGCGGTATTCCAATTGTCAACCATTTTATGTTCGTGATTTCACATACCTGGCCTCTTATTCATTCTTGTAATTGTTGTTAGTTTCGATGCGTGTTTTTGGTTTATGTGGTCCTTGAATGCTATATTTCCTGTTGGAATTTTATATCTACTTTTATACATAAATATGTGTTAAATGCAACATTCAGTGTCAGTTTCATATATTATGCCTTTCTTAAAAAGGGCAATCCTCAGGGTCCGGTTCATACATATTATATTGCAGTGGGCAACAATTTTAGACAGGTGTATTTTTCATCAGGTTGTCGAACAAACTTTAAATTTCGTTCCAGACGAACTTTTGGCAAGACGTGGCTGAGTATCCTTTCTCTATACATGTACGAAGAAGGTGATTATGGCTAGCCATGTATTTGGGAAAACCCAATTTAAAAATGTTAATTTATTTCAGGTATCGCCTGAGAACGGTCAGTGGCAAACTTTAAAGCGGCATCTATAATTGAAACGTAACGTATTAACCTTCCTAAAACCCGCATCGAAATGTTACTAAAATTTATGTTGATGAAAACGCATAATTTTTATTTTGTATTGGTTAGAGTCTATGTCTAGAAATCACTTGCCCCTCACCGATGTGGGTTTGAGCACTCAAGGGACCAGAAATCTTTATGTGAGGAAGCTATCCAGGTGGCTTGCGAAACGTCGCTGGTTTTACCCAGGCCCCCATTCCTTACCCCCTGTGCACGAAAATGCCCGAAGGGGCACCTGAGGTCTTCCTTCACAAATGAAAGCTGGAAAGTCACATTATGACCTTAGCTGTAGGTGCGACTATAAAATCCAATTCAATTGTATTAGTATGATATTTACAATTAGTACAGACACTTACTTTGGATACCAATCCAAATTCGTCCAGTTTCATTCTTACTGACCCCTGCAGCACTGGTGTTCCATGATAGGACCATATCACTACTGGTAACATTCACATTGCTTTGCCCATTTCTATTCCCACTGAAATCCCACTGCCTGATGCTGGTGGTGTCATTTACCGTGATGATGGTCAGTGTTTCTCCAGATGTCAGTCTGTTATCATATGTGTTTACGATCAGCTCATCAGCCGTTGTCTCTAAGGCGCAGTCACACTGGCTGAGTTCGGGACTCCAAGCAAGGTCCGGATAGCCATCATTCCATATGAGCACTTCGATTGCAGTATGCACACCAGGTGTGCACATTTTGACAGCGTTTCTTTCTACAATATATATTAAGCATATCGTATAGATCTATACGTATATATGAATACATGAAACGAATGGACATAGTAAAATAAATTAGTCATATATCAGTTAGCACGCGTTCAGTTAATATGTTAACCTTTGTAGTAATTTGTATGTAAACCTTTTCTGGATGTATCTTTTCGCATCTTTAAACTTTGAACTAACTGTTTTTGTGTCGTTGTTTTTGGTTTTTCAAATGGCAGACTAAGTGGGTATTACTTTTTTTCCGCGTGTGTTTTCACCTTGTTTATTTTGAAAAGAGAAATGATTTTTATTTGCAAAATATTAAACACTACTGTAGTACAACAAACACAATGGTCAGTTGCAACTCGTTCCTATCCGATAAAAACGTGAAACCCGCTGAACGAAATGTTTCTGCTTTGTTTATAACTTCCATGTCGCCATTTCAAATTTTAAAGTATTAGTAACGCTTTTATTGTGTTTTGGCTAAGGATCTATGTCCAAACGCTAAACGATCATTGAAAAAGCACGGAATGTTGGCTCAGGCTACATGACCGATTAGCTCAGATATATAAACTGAGGCCCGAGTAAAGTTTTCTCTATGAAAATCATTGGTCTATTGAACAGATTCTAGGGTATAACCGTATATAATAACACTTCAAACTACTTTCATGAAGAAAAAAACAAAGTAAGCTGTACTAAACACAAAACTGGCTTGATAATACATTGTTTTCAAAACAAAAACACACCAAAATACAACTACTGAAACACGTACTTTTTATGTTTTTAATATTTATACAAAAGCTGTATTGGGAGGGTCTCATCAACGGAAATAAAATTGAATGCCACCATTTTCTCATGCAGTTGTATGTCTAACAGTGATTCACAGTTATCTCCTCCCCCAAATACAATAGGCTGGAAATATGGATATATCTTGGCTAAATCACAGTGGCGTCATATATTGCGTAACCCACTCTAGACGATGTCCGACATAATATACCTATACTTTTGCATATATACCTTGTAAGTAATGCACTGTTTGTCCGAAATCACCGACCGTTTCAATTTATTTTTAGAACATACTATCATTGAGGCACAGCCCTAAATACGTCTCTACGAAATTCGACTATCTAACTCTATAGCATCGTGGAGACACCGTGACAGATTATCAATGTCACAGTGTCTCCACGATGCTATAGAGTTAGATAGTCAAATTTCGTAGAGACGCGTTTTCTGTATTGACTTGACTGAGTTCATACCCAGTATATACGTACATTATATAATAGTCAAATCACACATGAGGTAAATCTGGTCTATCGTCGTTGTTGTGAAACATGTGTATGATATTGACATATGTGTGTTATATGAAATATGTGTGCGGTATTGAACTATATGTACGATATTGAAATATGTGTATGATATTAAAATATGTTTACGGTATTGAGTGTGATATTGAACTATGTGAATGAAACTGAAATATTAGTGTGGTATTGAAATATGCGTATGATATTGAAATATATGTATGATATTGAAGTGTGTGATATTGAAGTGTGTGCTATTGAAATATGTGTATGATATTGAAATATGTGTGTGATATTGAAGTGTGTGATATTGAAATATGTGTGTGATATTGAAGTGTGTGATATTGAAGTGTGTGATATTGAAATATGTGTGTGATATTGAAATATGTTTGTGATATTGAAGTGTGTGATACTGTAGTGTGTGATATTGAAGTGTGTGATATTGAAATATGTGTGTGATATTGAAGTGTGTGATATTGAAATATGTGTGTGATATTGAAATATGTGTGTGATATTGAAGTGTGTGATATTGAAATATGTGTGTGATATTGAAGTGTGTGTGTGATATTGAAATATGTGTGTGATATTGAAGTGTGTGATACTGTAGTGTGTGATATTGAAGTGTGTGATATTGAAATATGTGTGTGATATTGAAGTGTGTGATATTGAAATATGTGTATGATAATACATAGTCTTTACTTTCTCTAACACTTATGAAAGTCAGCTTACTATCAATGCATTCGTAATACGCCACAAAATAGCTGGGGCTTTGAGTTGTTTGATTATTGTTACATTTGACCGACTTGACACTAGGTGGAAATTCGTAGGGTACGGAGGACTGTGACCGACCAGACATCCGCTTTAATGCCAGGTCGAATTGATAGCTAGACACGTCTTCCTCACATCCAGATAAGTTATCTGAAAAGCAGAATTAACGTATTATTTATCTAGAGAATGTGTCAGAGAGAAGGGGATACATTGTTGTAACCTGAGACCTCTCGCTTAATCCTCCTCACAGTAGCAAGCGCAAGTTTTCGCGGTGACAATCCCACAAAATACCATCACATACCTTCCAAAACACAGAATTTAAAATAGCTATCCCTCCACCAATAGCCAATAATTTTTACAATATATGTACACCGTTTCCAAACCTACTGGCGACGAGGTATATAGATAACTTATATACTTTAAGAATTCAAGCTATATACACACAATATAAACAGCTTTAACCAGCCATGCCAAACTCCAAAACAGAAAGTTAAGAGTTACCAACTCAAAATTCACGTTATGCATATTCAATCACAGGTATTTTAAGAACTCTTGAAAAAACTGTTCTTTTAATCGGCACATGTTCGTTATTATATGGCCTGAATACCTAAATAGAGTTTTGATAAAGGACTTTGAAGTACAATTTTAAGTTTGCTCACATGCTTTGCAAAAGTGTCACGTGCTGTTTTAGTATTTTTTCCGAAAATAAAGATCTTATGTAGCCATGTACCATTCGATTAACAGCAGCATATTGTACAAACAATATATAGAGGAAATTCCCGTGTCGCGTATCTTTTCCCTTTCAGTATATATCATTGAAAATAGGTATACAATGGAGAAAAAAATATATAAATGAAATATAAACATTTACTTGGTTTCCCGTCTCATCGATTTATCCGTTTAATACAAGGCAACCAAATAGCAGTTTATTGATAATACAGATGCAATACACGCTCCGTTATTTTCACTTAAATAAAACGCCAGGTATTATTAACAATTATTTCGGAAAAAAACACACAGGCATACACACGCAAGCACGCACGCACACACACACACACACATACACACACACACATACTTTACGTGGAATTCACATATTGCATAGTTTCCATGCATGTACACTTTTAAAGAAGCATTTATTTCAATATGTTGTCACTATTTTGCTTAAAGTAATACATCGCTAAATGTAAACCCAAATAAGCCCTAATAACGTCTTCTCCAATGCGCTCACACATATAATCGCCTGGATACCGCCGGTGAATATAATAGTGCTGAAAACGTGAATCATAACACATAATCTTATTTAAACAATAATAATGAAATATATATATATATATATATATATATATATATATAGCGTGTTTACCTGTTTCATTGCATTCAGCGTCGTTTTCGAGATAGCCGAACTTGACCTCTTTCACATAGATGATAAAATTGACACCTTCATGCACACACGTTGGGGTTATATATGCTCGTTCAAACTGTCTTGGTTTGCAAACCACTGATTTACGCGTATCTTGAAAAGCAAAAATGTCAACATTACTATTACTGATTAAATGGACTGAGGACGAGATAGGATAATCATGGATATCAACACATATACAGTTAAAACAAACAAAATGTGCTTCATTCTCGTATAAAATAAATTGCACGTGCACTAAATTAGGCTTCTTCCTGTTGCGTCCGGTTTAATTATTGGCGGTATTTCTTTGCTTTGAATGTATAATGGTAATTCATGTGTGTAATCTCATTCAAAATGGGTACTCAGTTTTCCTGCTCAAAACACACTGGTACCCGTTTTTTGTTTGATTCACCTTGCATCACCTTGCCGTCGCATTGGTTCACCCGTATAAGGTCTAATTACACTAAATCAACAGGAAAGTAGTTCTGTATTAAAGAGTGCTAATCTTTTTTTCTGTAACTGTATACTGGACATGTTGTTGATATTTGAAAATGCAGCTCATCATGTTTTTGACAGTTTTTTATATAAATTTGAGAAGTGAAAGTAGTCAGGGTATGAAATTGCAAGGGGTAAAAAATAGTGTTGACCTTTGACCCGGTGTTAGTATACAACTGAAGAAATGTTTCTTAGAAGGTATTAAACTCCCTATTTCCTTGTTGGAGTTTAATAGCAGACATGTTTATTTGCATGATGAAGTAAGTTTCCCAGAATTCTAACGAGGTTTGAGTTTTTAACAGGTTATCAACATTCTAACTTTACTATGGAAGGGCAATGTAGACTCATTTACGCTATTATAACCTATAAGGAGAAATCATGTATTTTTCAGAATTGCATAAAAAATGATTTTCTAGGCAATTATTTTGTTTGAATAGGTGAGTTTGATTCAGAAACAGAGAAAACAATATCATTTCAGACTTTTAGACTATTTTAGAGTGTTTTTGGCAACTTTTCCTCAATTTTTCTGATTTTCTCTAAAAATGTGATATCTTTATTTTTTTTGGACTTTTTGTGAAAGATATATGGCAAAATATGTGGTATACATAATCAGGAATGCAAAACAAAGCCACCAGAGTTGATTTGATGAGAAAATGTTGAATGGTTGCTGAGATATTGCTTTTTTTATTATTTCTTAATTTCGCGACAAAATCGACTCGATTTAGTGCATGGTCAAGCGCAGGTAAAAATCGCAATAATTTCAAGACAAAGTCATTCGGCATTTAGAAACAAGTCAAAGTGTTCTTTTATTAAGTTGTTGGGTTGAATCGACCAGTTTAATTAAAAAACATGACGCAAAAATAATCCCTTAAAGGTCTAATTACACTAAATCAACAGGATGTGCTCGCCTGGTGCAGTCGAAAGTAGTTCTGTATTAAAGGGTGCTAATCTTTTATTCTTTAAAAACTTTTTTTGGTGCAGTTTCCTGTTATTTTTTGGCTGTAACTGTATTCTGGACATGTTGTTGATATTTGAAAATGCAGCTCATCATGTTTTTGACAGATTTTTTTATATAAATTTGAGAAGTGAAAGTAGTCAGGGTATGAAATTGCAAGGGGTAAAAAATAGTGTTGACCTTTGACCCGGTGTTAGTTTCCCAGAATTCTAACGAGGTTTGAGTTTTTAACAGGTTGTCAACATTCTAACTTTAGGTGTAGCACACCCATAGGAAAACAGGAAGTGCTTGCCTGGGGTATCGCATAATGGCTACTGATAAATAATACTCATTTCTTTTACTAAAAAAAGGCATTTTCACTAATTTAGAGTGCCAGTGTTGGTTTATATCACATTGGTAATGTATTTGAGACATTTTATAATGATTTTCATGTTAAAAACTGTTCTTAAAAAAAATAATCTTACATGAACATAAGTGTATGAATACAGTAAATCGGCACATTATTGTTGACATTTTTCGGCAGTCTACAAATTCAACAGTAAAAATGTTCTTAGAAGTTACATGACCCCCACTTTTCTGGTGATTTTCTTGCAATTTAGATGTTATATTGGATGAACAGGTAAGTTATTCTTGTTTAAATTGGGCCCAGGTATGAATGACAACACTGCATTTGAATTTCAAAACGTACACAAGTCAATGAAAAAAATCAATGGGCGTGTTACACACCTTTACTATGGAAGGGCAATGGAGACTCATTTACGCTATTATAACCATTAATGCACGGTGCCCACATAAAAGCTTACTGATGAAACTTGTTATTGTATCTAATACATTTAATTGGATGTTGTTTAACGGCTCATCAACACAGTGTAAGGTTATTTAGAGCCGCCCAGAGAGAGGGGAAGGATACATAGGAATCCGAGAACCTGCCCTACTCTTATTACCCAATAGATGCCTATGGTTCTTTAAGGACCAGGCACTATTTATCGTGGGGTTGGGACCGGTGCAAATAAAAATGTTATATATAAAAAAAACTGTATGTCCCATTGCAAGCAAACGAAAAAAAAAGGTATCGTCCCATGGTTTGTCGCGACAAAAAAAGTACCTGTCCCATGTCATTTTGCGCCATTCCTAATGCCCAGATAAATATTTCCAGTGCCTGGTCCATGACCATCCTCCTTACCAAATGAGGTTTGCTGCAAGCTCGCAGCGAACAATTTTGTGTTCACCATAACAATTCTTAATTGTTCGCCAATGTTCGCCACTAGCGGTGATGTTGCCGCAAATATTATGGTATTCTTTGGCGAATTTGTGGCCAAAAAGCTAAATATTCGCCAGTAACATTTATTTATTTGGAACGTTCACCATAACATCACCACAAACTAACTTGCATGTTTTTTTGTTTGCCACAACATTGCGACATATTTTACCAATCCGATTATTTCATCTCCACACTCTTTTAAATTCAGATTTGCCGTTTCTTTATTCACAGAACATCACGACAAAATTGTCCATTCTGATCTGCTTTATCTTTAGCCAAAACATCATCACAAAACTTAGACTTTATACAGAATTTTATTATTTCCAGTTATTTACTACTAAAGTAAAATTTGCATTTTATGTCAAAGGACGTACCACATGAACAAATAATTTAGCCAAGTGTATTTTTTTCGTGGAACCTTATTTTTAAACATTTATTTAATTGTGTTCAATGCAAGAACATTTTTAAATACCAAACACTATGATAACTCCAGCATTTAAAACCAGAACAATTAAAATTGTATCCCAAGTGCAAAATATATGATCAGTATGACCTCAATAGGTAGATGTGTGTATATATTCGTTTGTTGGTTTGTCTACGGTCTGGTGCTGAATCTAAGATATCCAGGTGCCTATTGGACTGCTACAGTTAGTGACATGTCCATGGAAATGGGAGTAATGCAGAAAGGACAGCACACGACATCTCCATGAAAATAAATGACAGCGCTCGACATCTCCATGAAAATGGGAGTAATGCAAAAATGACAGCGTTCGACATCTTCATAAAAATGGGAGTAATGCAGAAATGACTGTACTCGACATCTCCATGAAAATGTGAGTAATGCAGAAATGAAAGCGATCGACATCTCAATGAACATGGGAGTAGTGCAGAAATGACTGCTCGACGTCTCCATGAAAATAGGAATAATGCAAAAATGACAGTGTTCGACATCTTCATAAAAATGTGAGTAATGCAGAAATGACTGCACTTGACATCTCCATGAAATTGGAGTAATGCAGAAATGACAGTACTCAACAGTGCTCGATATCTCCATGAAAATGAGAGTAATGCCGAAATGACAGTGCTCGACATCTCCATGCAAATGGGAGTAATGTAGGAATGACAGCACTCAACATCTCCATTAAAATGGGAGTAATGCGGAATGACAGCGATCAACATCTCTATGATAATGAGGGTAATGCAGAAATGACAGTGCTCGACATCTCCATGCAAATGGGAGTAATGCAGGAATGACAGCACTCAACATCTCCATGCAAATGGGACTAATGTATGAATGACAGCACTCGACATCTCCATTAAAATGGGAGTAATGCGGAATGACAGAGATCAACATCTCTATGATAATGAGAGTAATGCAGAAATGACAGTGCTCAACATCTCCATGAAAATGAGAGTAATGCAGAAATGCCAGTGCTCGACATCTCCATGAAAATGTTAGTAAGGCAGGAATGATAGCGCTCGACATCTCCATTAAAATGGGAGTAATGCAGGAATGACAGCGCTCGACATCTCCATAAAAAAGGGAGTAATGCAGAAATGACAGCGCTCGACATCTCCATGAAAATGAAAGTAATGCAGAAATGATTGATTTTAATTTTTAGAGGATTTATTTAACTAGTTTCAGTTTATTTAAATTGTGTCAATTTATTTAAATATAGTGAATTTAATTAAATTGTTATACATTTAGTAAAATGAAGGTCCAGTTATTTATAATTCACAAACAAAATTATTTAAATCAAAACCATTTAGTTACATCGTATGGATATATTTAAATCGTGAGGATATAATCTAATTCGTAAAGATATATTTTAAATCGAGAGCATTTACTTAAATAGTGTCGATTTATTTAAATCGTGTCATTTTATTTAAATCGTGTCAATTTATTTAAATATGGCGAATAGTGAAAAATCCAAAATGATTTCGAGCTAAATATTTTTATATTTTTTAAAAACAGCGCACCATTGTTTTATTTCATAATTTCAGTCCATTATTTATTTTGAAAAACATCATCAGAACATTGCAGAGAAAAAAAAATGATGCAAATGAAGTTTGCTGCAAAGTTTTTTACTATGTAAATGATGTCTGCGGCAAAGTAGCAGCAAACATCGGCAAAACATCGCCAGAAGATTAAAGCTAAAAGTGTTTTTCAAATGAAGTGTGCTGAGAAGTTACCGCACACTTTTACTATGAAAATGAGGTCTGCGGCAAAGTTGCGGTGAACATCACCAGAACCTCATTTGCATATGGGTTTGCTGCTACTTTACCGCATACTTCATTTGCATGGTAAAAGTGTACCGCCACTTCGTCGCAAACTTGTCTGCTGCAGCTTTGCAGCAATGTTCGCCGCAGATGTCCAGCAAACAGTCGCCAGAAGCCTATATTTTTGGTAACGGCGCCTTTTATGATCTAAGATCACTGCTTCAATATTTGTTATTGTTTAAAAAAAAAATTGGGGGTGTGGGGGGTGGGGTGGAGGGGGGAAAGATTTGACTTTAAAAAAAAAGTGTGCTTCCCATGGCAAGCTAGCGGAAAAAAAGTATCGTCCCGTGGTTTGTCGCGACAAAAAAAGTACCTGTCTCATGCCATTTTGCACCGGTCCCAACCCCCCAATAAATATTGCCTGGTCCCTAACATGCTCGGAGGATAGACCGAGATACACGGGACCGCCCGGTTTACGTCCCCATCCGACGGACGAGGCTAAGGGAAAGTGTCTTGCCCAAGAACAAACCGACGGAACTCAGTGGCACCACGGAGGATTGAACCCGGGACATCCGGTTCAAATAAATACTTGTACATATGTTTCTATATTATTATGAGTGTATGTCATATATTTTCCATAAAACTACCTATAAACAAGAGTTGCGCACACCATGGTGTACGTCACGCCTAAAGCGACATGTTTAAAGCGACCTTCATCTTGTTATGATTTTCAAATGATATCGCAAATGTTGAAATTAATCATACATAGTTTAATACTCAATGTACTTCAATTAAGTAATATAATAATAATAATAATAATAATAATAATAATAACTAATAGACTACATGAAACTGTCAAGCAATATTAAAATATATACGATTCTTAAAGATGTGTATAACAATATGTTATATCTTTATTAACTGTTGCTATTATCAAAGATGATTATCTGGTATCTGTTAAAGTCCTTAAAATATTAAATTGATAATTATCCAAAATAGTCACTCCAAATCTGACTCCAAGGTCACTCCAAAATGTGACTCCAAGTTCACTCCAATTATTCACTCAACTCCACTTCAAGACTCCACACCAAGACTCCACCCTGTATAATATACTATGCCTCGCTGAAGAGCTTGCTCAGAAAAAATATACGGAAGCTAATTCGGGCCATATGAGTTAGCTAAAATATATTTAAATATGAAATTGGTAATGAATATCAATCATCTGAAACATCACTAAATGTAAAAAACAAACCATGGAAGTTACATTTACAGCACTTCAATTTCCCATCCATTCCAACACTTACAAAAAGCACCGCCCATCAGTGCCTTCAGCACTTTGATATGTTTGTGATGTCATATAGTTTGCCTTTTTTTCATCTTTGTAATTGGTATTTGTTTCTCACCATGTTTTTTGGTTGACTGTGATCCTTGAATGCTACATTTCCTGTTGTAAACAACGGCAAAAAAGCTCACAACAAATCCAGATTATTTGTATATAAAATTTATATTAAACGGGTTTAATTTTTTTTATTAATGGTTATTGTGTCATGTAATGCCAAAACGAATTACATGTGTTGCCATTATGATGAACGACGTTTTCTAGGATAATGAATATCAAACAAAAGGCCCAAGAGAGCCTGTGTCGCTCTACTGGCTATATGGTGTCCATGGGGTGGGGTGGGGGGTTAGAGGGTGAGTGGATATAAGGATTGTGTGTCAGATATGACAATATCAAACTAGTTTTTTTTATAAATTGTCTTCAATTATCAAGAAATAGTGGGGTGGCGAGGTGGGAGGTGTATTTGGCTTAAATTTGGTTGACTTTAAAACAAATCAAACTTTCATTAATAGAAACACTTAAACCAAGTTTGACATGTGTCCCTGGGGCGGGGCCAAATTTGACCAAAGGGTCACCATTTGAACAAACTTGGTAGAGGACCGTAAGCTGAGTGTAAATACAAAATATTAAACCTCTGGCTCTTGCAGTTTTAAAGAAGAAGATTTTTTAAAGTTTTTTCCCCTCTATATAATTCTATATATGTAAAACTGTGACCCCTGGAGCGGTGCCAAATTAGACCCCGGGGTAACCACTTGAACAATTATTTTAGAGGAACATAAGCTGATAATAAATACAAAATATTAAACCTTTAGCTCCTGTAGTTACAGAGAAGAAGTTTTCCCTATATCAGTCTATGTAAAACTGTGACCCCTGAGGCGGAACCAAATTTGAACCCAGGGTCACCATTTAACAGAAGGATAGAAGGATTGTGTGTCAGATATGACAATATCAAACTAGATTTTTTAATAAATTGTCTTCAATTATCAAGAAAAGGGGGAGGGATGTATTTGGCTTAAGTTTGGTTGGCTTTAAAACAAATCAAACGTTCATTAATATAAACACGTTTTCTAGGATAATGAATATCAAACAAAAGGCCCAAGAGGGCCTGTGTCGCTCTACTGGCTATATGGTGTCCATGGGGTGGGGTGGGGGGGGGGGGGGGGGTTAGAGGGTGAGTGGATATAAGGATTGTGTGTCAGATATGACAATATCAAACTAGTTTTTTTTATAAATTGTCTTCAATTATCAAGAAATAGTGGGGTGGGGAGGTGGGAAGTGTATTTGGCTTAAATTTGGTTGACTTTAAAACAAATCAAACTTTCATTAATAGAAACACTTAAACCAAGTTTGACATGTGACCCAGGGGCGGGGCCAAATTTGACCAAAGGGTCACCATTTCAACAAACTTGGTAGAGGACCGTAATCTACGTGAAATACAAAATATTAAACCTCTGACTCTTGCAGTTTCAAAGAAGAAGATTTTTAAAGTTTTCCCCTCTATATAAGTCTATATATGTAAAATTGTGACCCCTGGAGCGGGGCCAAATTAGACCCCGGGGGCACCATTTGAACAATTATTTTATATAAGCTGATAATAAATACAAAATATTAAACCTTTAGCTCATGTAGTTTCAGAGAAGTTTTTTTTTAAAGTTTTCCCTATATCAGTCTATGTAAAACTGTGACCCCTGGGGCGGAGCCAAATTTGAAACCAGGGTCACCATTTGAACAAACTTAGTAGAGGACAATAAGCTGATGCTAAATACAAAATATTTAACCATTTTGCTCTTATAGTTTCAGAGAAGAATAGTTTTGAAGTTTTTTCCTATATAAAATATAAATCTATGTAAAACATTTGTTCTTCCCTATAACTCTATGTAAAACTTGAAGTTATTCCCTATAACTCTATGTAAAACTGATCCAACAAGAACCCCTAAGCTCCCAATTAAATTTTAAAAAAAGAACCAAGGTTTCGTATGAGAAAAATTGGTTCTTTAAATGTTGTTGTTTTTTAAAAAACAAAAACAACATTTGAACCCATTATGGGAAAAAATGCCTCCTGTCAGATTTGAACCCACGATCCCTGAGGTTTCCAGTGTCCATTACCAAATATTGAAAAAGGGTCATAACTCCGGTGTTACTGGTTTGATCTGGCTGGTTTTCAAACTCGTCCGAGCTTTCATTTACCTATGTTTTTTAATAATGTTCACATTGTTTACGTTTAAAAGTTACGTCTGAGGAAACATAAGATAGAATGGTAAACTATTCAACTATTTGTAATACCATGTACACACGTTTGAGGTCACTAACCTAATAAAAAAAAAGTTAAACATCTTGACAATAAGTAAGATGTTCCCTTGATTTGTTACCTTCTGATGAATTTAATATTGAAATATCAAGATCACTTGGATATCCAAAACCTAAAGAAAATATATGACGAGTTGCAAGTTACTATCTTCTAAAATGCAATTATATATAGGTCATCGTTTCATTGTTAGCCAATTTCTTTTAAAAATTATATAGAGATTGTTTAACTGCTGGGATCGATTATAGGGAAATCCTTCACGAGATGATAGGCGTGTGGTTCTCTTCACGAACGAGCTTATGCGAGTGAGTGAAAAACAAAACACGCCTACCATCGAGTATATGATTTCGCAATAATCGATCCCAACAGTTAAATAATCTATTTATTACAGTTTATGTATGATTTAAACGGAATTATTCGCTTTATTGAACGTTATCGGCGTATGACGTCGACGTCACCAACACTTTATCAACGCCACAGTTAGTTCGGAGTTAGTTATTAATATTTAATGATTATGAATATTCTTTTACTGAGAAATCCCAGTCTTTCACCAATAGAAATGTAATAACAAATGTACTTCACATTGTAAGGTCGAATCTGGGGGAAATAAAGTAGAAAAGTAGGTCACGTTTAAGAACACGGACCTTATTTTGAAGCCCCGTGTGGTTCCCGGGTGCCCCCGTTTGGTCACGGGGCAAAGAATAGGGCCACTGCAGATCCCTTTGGAGGGGTAGGCAGAGGGGTAGAATCCCCCCTAATTCATGTTCATTTTATAATTTTTTGTTCATGTTCATTAAAGGTCTTCATCATAATCCCTGCATTGTTTCAGGTGCTATCTCGCTCGCATCAAAGCAGTGGCAGAAAAACAATAAACGTGGCTCCAGCGTAAATGGAATTTCTACGATAGAATTTGCAGCAACTCTGCAGTTCAGGGTGAGAAGGTTCTAGGCCCATTTTCCATATTTTATCTCGATGTACATGGAAGGTGAGCCTGGCATGGTCATGCCTGTTAGGCGCCATATAACCGTATATGCTGGTGCACCTTAAAACCCAATTCAATTCCAATTCCTTATTTTGAAAAATTATAAAACGTCTTGCAAATTGTCAATGTCAGACCAGGGTCCCTGCAATGACGTATATCTAGGACCATCTTAAAGAGTTGCTATCTTGAAATTAAGTTTCCAAGGTAAAAATAATAAATGCAAAACTGTTGAAGTCAAAGGAATTCTGACCCAATAGCCCAAGTAGTTTTCACTTCATTTGTTTTTTAAATATAGAATTTTCCTGTTGTATGCCGATACATGTTTGTACATGATCGAACACAATAGTGGACCCACTTATTCAAGACGAGGCGAGGCCGAACGATTAAAGTCGTCTTATATTAACGCGATAATATATATATATATATATATATATACTGAACAAAAAAAGAAACGTCCGACTTTTTTGCTGGTATTTCCATAGGACTGTTTTTGAGGACGTATAAAAGCTTAAACAGCGTTTTAATAAAACAATGTTTAATGTTTGTAAGCACACTTAAGTGAGTACTAAATATCCCATTAAGCAGTTTCAAATTTGCAAAGTTATAATATTTTATGGATGATATGGAAATGTTACAGGGAGGTAATTTGATGATTGTGCATAATCAAAAGCTGCCATCTACACAATATGTGCTATGTTTTTTTGTGGTTTGTTTTGGTAAGGAACATACATATAGAGAATATTGTCTCGGACACATTTCGGTAATGTTTTATTAATTTGTTTTTGTGGCCAAAATGCCCGTTTTAAGAAAGGGGTTAACTCCAAAAAAATCTTTGTTTGGACTATTTGTGGCGGTCTATCTAATTATTCTTAAAACATCCTTTTTTTCTCCTGTTTTGCTGTCTAGACAATCAACACCAACATCAGCGGACGTTTCTTTTTTTGTGCAGTATATTTTAGTTTATTCTTATTGCGTAACAAACACAGAATACTTTCTAATTCTTCTTTATGGAAACTGTTAAACACAGTATTACAATAACAGTGTGCTGAAGAATAGCCCTCTATGAATTTTAATAAATTTTAATAATTTAACAATGGAACTGTTAAAAAGCTGGTTGTATCATAAAGGTTAGATTAATACGAACTATTACTTCCTCGCTGTGGTCTTCATGTTTTGCTGAATGAAAATTCGAGCTTCTTAAATGAACGTCTTTAGAGTTGCTAATAAAGTTAATAATTTCAAAATCTTACCTGCTTGTGCATACAGTATTACACAATGGAGGACGAAAGTTAGCAGCAACATTACGTAGTGTTGAGGCTATGGACGTCTTTTTTTCAGATATGGAAACAGTATATACATAATATGTCAATATGATATAAGTGCTGATAATCAAACCGTCGCCAAGTACGTTATCTTTACGAGGACACGTATTATGCTCAATGTAAGTTTGATATTACATACATATCACATTCCTGAGAGATAGACATAGATAGACATAGATAGAGACATATATAGACATAGATAGACATAATAGATAGTAAGGATGTTCACCTAGAGGATATGATTATCGCTTCGCCTCGGGCGATAATCAATATCCGAAGGGTGAACATTGAACATGAATGTGATATTTGTTATTATTATACCGAAATCCCCTCGGACCATTCCAAAAAAAAACAATATTTCGGAAATATTTGCATCGATTTAGTTTATCAGGGGCCTACGGATATACACCTCATTGATTTCGTCAATGAATTAGTTTGTGTTTTGTTTTATTCTCTATATATATTAACAAATATAAACTACTGTTAAAAACGGTTTAAATCCACGAAGCGATTGCCCCGAACATTAAAAAAAAATAGCGTATATCACACAAGCGAAGACCCAAATCCCTTACCAAATTCATATTTTATAATTTATGTCAAATAGTGTGAATGGTGTTATAAACGCAAAAAAAAACATGCCGAGCGCAGCGAGGTGTATAACAAGGTGTATATCACAAACGCCAAAACCTCTCTGATAATGACCACTCAAAATTAAATTATTAAAAACATGTCTGTCGAAATTAAAAAACTTTGATTTGAAATGAAACACCAGGCCCAGCTATATCACAGATTTAAACAAGAGCTGTCGGAGAAAAGCGCAGCTCGACTATTCGATTTTTCAGAGAATAATAAATTATATAGCTAGTATATACCATCAGAAATCAAGTCTAAAATAATGTGTGGTGGGGTTGGGGGAAATATACACAGAAATATGTAAAAAATAAATAAATTCGAGTTTTGAGTGGGGTGGGGGGGGGGGGGGTTTGAGAGGCGGGGGTTGGTGGTGTGGAGGTCGGGGTGGTGAGGTCAACAAATACGTGTAAGAGAGGCTATGTAAGCATTCACCAAATCAACACAAAAATATGTAAAAAAAACGAATTAAAACATCGAGTTTTGAGTGGGGATGGGGGCGAGGCGAGGGGTGGGGAGTGCAACATATATGTGTAAGAAGCTATGTAAGAATAGACCAAAACAACACAGAACTATTGTGAAAAAATAAAAATAAAACTATTTCTAGAGTGGGGGAGTGGGGGAAGTGTGGGGGGGAGTGGGGAGGGGGACAAGATAGCTATGTGTAAGAATTGACAAAAACAACACAGAAATATGTAAAAAAAAAAAAAAGCGGGGTGAGGAGGGGGGATAGTGGAGAGGCAGGGAGTGGGGTGGAAGTGGCAACATATATGTGTAAGAAGTTATGTGTAAGAATTGACCAAAACAACACAGGATCTATATATGTAAAAAACAGTAGACATTAATTATTCCAGTTTCTAGCGTGGGGGTGGGGTGGGGGAGGGGGGCAACATAGCTATGTGTAAGAATTGACCAAAACAACACAGAAATATTAAAAAAAAAAAAAAAAAAATATTGAGAGTGGGGGGAAGTGGGGTTGGGGGGGGTGGGGGGGTGGGGGGGGGGGGGAGATAGCTACGTGTAGTAAGAATTGACAAAAACAACACAGAAATATGTAAAAAAAAAATAGTGGGGTGAGGAGTGGGGATAGTGGAGAGGCAGGGAGTGGGGTGGAAGGGGCAACATATATGTATAAGAACATATATGTGTAAGAATTGACCAAAACAACACAGGTATATGTAAAAAAACAGTAAACATTAAATAAAAATATTCCAGTTTCCAGCGTGGGGTTGGGGTGGGGGAGGGTGGCAACATAGCTATGTGTAAGAATTGACCAAAAAAACACAGAAATATGTAAAAAAACAAAATAGAAAATATATTTAAAAAAAGGGAGTTTCGAGCATGCGGGTGGGGGTGAGGGGAGGGGAGGGCGGGCAACATAGCTATGTGTAAGAATTGACCAAAACAACACAGAAATATGTAAAAAAATAAAATAAATAAAATAAAAAAGGGAGTTTCGACAGTGTGTGTGTGCGTGTGGTGGGTATGGGTGGGGTGGCGCGGGGAGAGGCAGGGGTGGGGAGAGGGGCAACATATATGTGTAAGAAGCTATGTGTAAGAATTGACCGAAACAACACGGAAATATGTAAAAAAAAAAAGTTAAATAAAAATATTCCAGTTTCCAGCGTGGGGGTGGGGTGATGGAATTGACCAAAACAACACAAAAATATGTAAAAAAACAAAATTAGATTTCAAACCTGGGGGGCGGGGAGGAGGAAGGGGGTGAAAGGCATGGGAAGGGGTGGCAGGGGGCAACATATATGTGTAAGAATTGACTAAAACAACATAGAAATCTGTCACACAAAAAAAGTAAATAAATTAATGGGGTGTGGAGGGGGGTGAGAGTGGGGGTGGGAGGAGGGAGCCCCAATATGGGTGAAGTATGAATAAGATGCATAATGCTATAACAAGTCCCAAACCAAAATTATAGATCTATACATGCAAACCTAGATCTGCCTTTATTGCACATTTTATGGGCCATCACAATTTGGGTTCCATGGGAGCCCAGAATATGCAGAAGACAATATTACTTACCCAACCTTTTACAACATACTATAAGGAAACCAATTCCAAAATTTAGTTGTGCTAGGACAAGAAATGTAAGAGAAATAGACTTGTAAACACAGCTTGACCCTTGAAATATTAATAATATTGTCAGAATTGTCCAACATTTTTTTCCAGCAGCTGTGCTGCAATTTCTTGACGCTGTTGACCCTTCATAAAACATTTTATTTTTTTAAGACGTTTATACGGTGGCATAGACGTGACATGTGAGACAAATAATTTATCTCGTGGCCACGAGTTATTAAGTCGTGTCCACGACTTATTATGTCGTGGCCACGAGTTATTATGTCGTGTCCACGACTTATTTATCTCGTGGCCACGACTTATTATCTCGTGGCCACGACTTATTATCTCGTGGCCACGACTTATTTATCTCGTGGCCACGACATAATTTGCCAATCAGAAGTGCTAAAAAAATCGCTAGAAACCGCGACTTTTCACCCATATTGGGGTATGGCCTCCATCTCCCCCTACCGGCGCCACCCCCACCCCCACCAGCCCCATCCGGCCACGCCAATCTTTTTTTTTACATATTGCTGATTTGTTTTTGGTCCATTCATAGACTTATAGCTATGTTGCCTGCCCCTCCACCCTCCTCCGCCCCACCCACACCGCCTAACCCATCCCGCCTAACCCACTCGAAACCCGATGTTTTTTTAAAAATATTTCCGTGTTGTTTTGGTCTATTCACAGACTTATAGCTACGTTTCCCCCTTACCCGCCCCCACACCCACACTCCGCCTAACCCACTCGAAGCCCGATATATATATTTTTTTTTTACATATTTCTGTTTTGTTACGGTCCATTTCTATCTTTATAGCTATATTGCACCCCCACCCCGCCTAACCCACGCGAAACCTGTTTTCTTTTTTTACATATTTTTTTTTTTTGTCCATTCATAGCTATGTTGTCCCCCCCCACCCCCACCCCCTCCCCTATCCCCACACCCCTATGTCCAACCCACTCGAAACCCGATTTTCTTTTACATATTTCTGTGTTGTTTTGGTCCATACATAGACTTATAGCTATGTTTTCCCCTACCCTGTCCCCCACACACCCCACTCCGCCGGGGGGAAACATAACTATAAGTCTCTGAATAGATCAAAACAACACAGAAATATGTAAAAAAAACAAACATCGGGTTTCAAGTGGGTTTGGCTTGGCGGGGTGGGTGGGGGTGGGGGGGGGGGGGGGGGGAGCAGGCAACATAGCTATAAGTCTATGAATGGACCAACAACAAATCAGCAATATGTAAAAAAAAAAATTGCCGTGGCCGGATGGGGGTGGTTGGTGGGAGCGCCAGTAGGGGGAGAGGGAGCCCATACCCTAATATGGGTGAAAAGTCGCGATTTCTAGCGATTTTTTTCAGCACTTCTGATTGGCTAATTATATCGTGGCCACGGGATAAAGAAGTCGTGGCCACGAGATAATAAGTCGTGGCTACGAGATAAATAAGTCGAGGCCACGACATAATGACATAATAAGTCGTGGCCACGAGTAAAATTATTTTTCTCTCATGTCACTTCTATGCCACCGTACACTTAGCATAATGGAATATTGAATGAAACAAAGAACAAGTTTTACCCATTACAATATATGTTGTGTAACCGGGCACATGTATACTGAAATAACCTCTTAGGTCATCCTTAAAACAGTGTTGGTTTGCAGTGCTCAGACCGACTCCTACTCGCATTTTTTTTCCACTGTGCCAAACTGCCAATATTCTCTCGCGATCCATTCCGGTAGATTCTATCATGGATCAATCATCATATAAATCTAGGTCTATGATTCTAAAAAAAAAATCAACAACCTACCTACTCACCTTGAAAATTATGGGTTGGAGCCATACATGTACATGTGATACTTTTGAAGACATAATCTGGGAGATTCAAGAAATTGTTAACGGAGATTTGTCTAAAATCTGTGAGATTCTATAAGAAACCATTTCTTAGATCTCTGGTATAAGTGATGTTTAATAAAATATGTTCATACCTTTAAGTTTTTTTAAAGCATTTGATAACATAAAATAAGGGTAAATGTCATTTAAGAGCTTATAGATCTAAAAAAATAAATAATATAGAGGTTCTTAATTATTAAGTTTTGGTGTTGTTTTTTTTGCTACACTACGCGGTTTGATACAATGTGTGGCTGATCATTGACGTGTTATACGTTGATAACATCACAAATAATAATAACCAAGCTCGTGACTTTTATGACTTTTATCTTCCCCCATGTGTAAGTTTATAAGAATCTGTCATGGCATAGACCGAGGTATAAGTGTTTTTATCGGAAACACTTATACCGAGGGTTGGAATTCCCTTTCTGAACCGAATACCCATGATAGATTTGGTTTTGCATATCAGAGACATTTTGTGCGTTGACGCCGTCAGCTACTAATGTTTTGCATGTCCCGCATACCGGATACCGGATGTTCGTGCGCTGGATGTTGATGCGCGCGTGACTTTTATCTTTACCCATAAAGATAAGACTTTAAAGATAAGACTTTATCTTTATGGATACTTTCCATCTCCCATGCAAAACGTGGATAGTCTTCTCCGGTATGCAAGAAAATACTTTCCATCCCCGATGTATACAAGAAATCACATGTATGGTCGGAATACTTTTGCTAAGGCTGGCCTGGGCATAGTTTGCACTGGTACTGGTAGTGGTAACAATTTGGGGACACATTAGATGTATTCTGCCAAATGTAATGACTCTATAATTTAAAACTACAATTGATTCATTGTCAAAGAAAACATGCTCGACCAATCTACCATCTTCTTGTAATCCGGTCTTGCGGATGCCGATGTGACAGCGAGGCGCGCCAATTGTACTTACCTTCGACGCAAGAGAGTACTTACGCAAAAACTTACGTCAGTTTTTTTGCGTAACTTACGATTTTGCGTACGTTGGTTTTATTGAAACGCACTTACGCAAGATTATATTTTTTGCGTACGCAAATACTTAAGTTAGAATATTTGCGTAAACGTAAGTTGCTTATTGAAACGGACCCCAGGACCCTGTTGTGTGTCCTGTTGCAGCCATGAAAATGTATTTGTCAATTATGTCTCATTCGGATGGGACGTTGTTTCAATTAGCTAATGGTCAGGCCGTTTCTTATTCGTTCTTTAATGAACACCTTCGAAATGCAATTGCATTTCTTGGCTTTGATACTAGGCGTTACAAGTCGCACTCATTTCGTATTGGAGCTGCAGCCCATGCCGTCATTCAAGGTTTTTCGGAAGATGCTATCAAGAAAATGGGTCGCTGGAAGTCGAACGCGTTGCAAAATTACATTCGTTTGCCACAACTGAAATTGATATCTTAGGATTCTTGGAAACCCAATAATTATAGCCACAATAAAGTGAGAAAAGTAGTTTAATGGTCTAGGCGACAGTCAATGAAAGTCCAGCAAAAGGCTGCTTTCAAGTCCTGTTGTTTAATGTTATATTGATGGTTATGTAAATTATTGTTGAACATCTTGATTATTGTTGTGTATTTTTGAGGCAACGCTTGTTTCACCATGTATTATACTTACATTGCTATTAGTTGGTACCAAATACAATAGTTTCTATCTTGACTATTTGAGTCTGAATTAGTCCGATAACTCACAAATAGTGTTTTAGATGGATAGATGGATTATTATCATTTGAAAGTGCAGCACCATATGTTACATGTACATTGCTGATTAGTTGCTACAAAATACCATGGTGATTTTTGGTGAATTTTTGCGACACGTGCCATGTGCAAGTTTGTCATATCTTTAACGAAAGTCCAGCATAAGGCTGCTTTCTGAAAAATGTACAATGCTGCATTTAAGTTTTAATGTGTCTCACACTTCAAGAATAGTGTTTAGGTGGATTATTAATTATCACTTGAATTTCAGCACATTATTTTATATGTACACTGCTGGTTAAATCAGCTGATATCAAACTACCATAGTGAGGTTTTGCTACATCGTGCATGTGCAACTGTGTAATCTAGCTAATGAAAGTCCAGCATAAGGCTGCTTTATAACAATGTTCAATGTTGCATATTCATTTTGAATTAGTAGGATACCTCACGAATAATATTTAGATGGATTAATATCATTTGAAAGTTCAGTATAACGCTGTAGTTTGACGTGTTTAAAGGTGAAATGACAATTCAGTATAAGGCTGCTTTCGTTGATAGTATTATGTGTAGTATTAGTTTTCAGTTGCTTGTACATTGTTGATAACTGTTTGATATCATACTCAGGTGTCCATAATATAACATTGAGGTGGCTTCTCATTTTTCGTCGGGTATTCGGGTGGGTAAGCAATTATATTGCTGGTGGCGGATTGTAGCCCACCTATGTGTATGGCAAAAAATAGTTAACACATTTTGTTGTTAAACATTTTTATTTCAATTTTAACTTACTTATTATTTAGATTATAAGCTTGTATTATGCTTATTCGTCATTTTTAATAGAATAAATGACATAATCCCACATTAGAGTGTCCTGTTTTATTTAACAATAGTTGCCAACACATATAAACTCATACTCTAAAATGACTAGCCACGGTTTATACGTTAGTAGCAGGATGCATTATTTGTATAAGACGATTGAATTTATGTGGGAATTGAAGGGGAAGATTCAAATGTTGTTTAGCGCAGATAAAATTATTTGAGTCGCCCCCTAGCAATATTAGGGTTAAGTGTTTTGTGATGACCCCTGCCAGAAGGCATCACCCCAGCAGAATCTCAGAATCAGTCTGACCTGCTCGTTACCGACGCCATTACTTTACAAAGTTAGCAAAGTTTTGCTAAAAGAAATTTCCCACCACCATCCCCATTCACCTCCAAGACAGCGGATATATGTATATCCTTTGATTGTTTGTTGTATTAGCCATAGGATAAATGTATATACTTTGATTGTTTGTTGTATTAGCCATAAGATATATGTTATACTTTGATTGTTGTATTAGTTTAGCGGGCGGATTGTAGCCCACATATGTAAGCGGATTGTAGCCCACCTATGTGTATGGCAAAAAATAGTTAACACATTTTGTTGTTAAACATTTTTATTTCAATTTTAACTTACTTATTATTTAGATTATAAGCTTGTATTATGCTTATTCGTCATTTTTAATAGAATAAATGACATAATCCCACATTAGAGTGTCCTGTTTTATTTAACAATAGTTGCCAACACATATAAACTCATACTCTAAAATGACTAGCCACGGTTTATACGTTAGTAGCAGGATGCATTATTTGTATAAGACGATTGAATTTATGTGGGAATTGAAGGGGAAGATTCAAATACATATTGCATTATCCTCGCAAGACAAGATGAAGAATTTAAAGAACTACACATTTTTGAACACCAATATTCGTATGTTTGACCGTAATTCTGTAATGAAGTGAGATACGTCTGCATGCTACATCTGTGTACATGCGGACTTGCATACGTGAATGTTGTCATGCGAATAGTAATAATACGTAGACTTGTAAGTGAGAAAGTGTCGATTCTTTCTGATTTCGGGAGGTATACAGAGGTATACGGAGTTCTACCCAGAAATAAGTAGGTGGTCAGCCTCCACCACAACAAAAACAAATATCGACCGTTATGACTGACAATGATGTTAAACACGAAATAAATACATATTTCAGGATTCATCACATAAACGCATGTCCTTGTAGATTAGCTGTATATGAAACTATTCAATAATCTTTTATTTTTACTTATATTTTGTAAATATTGTTTCGTAATATATTTTTTTAAATATAAAGAAATTGATCACGAACGAACATTTATTAAATTACCATTAAAATATTCAAAGAAATGATGCACATGAAATCTACTTTAAAGAATATTAACTTTGGCGTCTTTTATCTCTAAAATAACGGCACCAGAGAATCATTGTTTCTTTTCGGATTGTAAGTTTGCTTAAATCAAACTAAAATTCATATCTCAGAAACTATCACAATTCAGTTGAAATAGTCATATAGCAATAGCAAAAACGATAATCGCTAAAACGATGGCTTTTGCATGAACTGAACAATTCGCAACACATATTTCAAGAAGAATGGCAGCCATTGTTAATCAGAAGGCTCGCTGACAGTAAATACACCACAAAAAGTAGACTGGCTCTCGTCTCTGTGGTCATAGTTTCTTTGAATATTTTGCAATCAGAATCAAAATAAAACCTTAAAATCCTAAAATGTGTCGCTCAGGCGTTTTCTGAATAGCTCTGAACCACTGATGTTTGAAGGCAATAATTCAAAGGGGAATTAAATCAGACTTTTCGACTCGATGATCGCTTGTCTCGAATATTATAAACATAAACGAACATAACGACAGTCTATGTAGAAGGAAACGGCAGACAATTTTTAAATTAATATCTGCTTGATGTCTTTTTCACGGTTATAACCATCTTGTTATAAACAGTATTATTTAAAAACCAAACTCTTCTTTTTTTAAGTCAAGGAGCGGACACGAAAATCCCCACTTTTAACATTCGAGGCTCCAGTGCGACCACCCTTGTTTAAACACATTTTGATATTCGAGTCCCAATAGTGACCTTGACATTGATGATGAGCTCGCATTGGCACGAAAACGCATTGGCACTAAAACGTAAACGTTTTAGATCTGATGGTTACATTTTATTTGCGCGTTTATTCGACGCATTTCCTCGGGCGTTTCCGCAAGAAACATACAACGGTGATGTAGATAAAATGATAGAGGGATCATATTTAGTGATTCTACCGGATTCACTTGTATGGTCAAACACATATCAAAATAAAACAGATAATTTTTGTATGGTATACTTCATTCTGCCACTCGTTTTAGTCTAGTTTCGAATGTATTCGGATGTTTTCGTCAAGACCCTCTTACGTCTAAGTTTTTCAAGATGCGCATTATATACGGTTATATCTATTAATTTTCTGTGAAAAGGGACCATTTTACTGCAGTAGAAAAGTGGCTCCGTTTTTTTGGCCAAGTATGAGTCCCATAACGTTGTAAATCGACACCCGTAGAATATTGCCCCTTTTTAAAACCCTTCTTTCGGTAAAGTTTACCTTTGGTTTTATATACTGTTGGGTACCTGAGTAGAACAACTAACATTTCTGAAGTATCTGACAATCGTTCTTATTTACCAGGATTATAACATGAGCTGAATGTGAGCCGACATCCTGTAGAGCTGAGAAGCTCGTATCCTTAGACATCTCGACACGCGCAATTTCTAAACAGTTTAAGGGCCCCGTTTTATTAAACATCATAGGATAATTTTGATAGTAAATCAAAATTTAAAATCTTTCACTTTTTTCCACCCAAGCATTCAATGTAGACAATTATGTGTGCACGTAGTGCAGAATAGAAAATGAAATAAAATCACGTTTGTTTCACGTTATATTTATTAAGTGTAATTCTTAGTAAAGCATTTCAGACGTTATCCTGAGATTAAAAGTGTCCCGAGTTGCTTCATAAAACGGGACCCAGGACCACCCAAAAACGGACAAAGTATTGCGGTGTCTGGCACGGTGGGTGAAGTAATCAAATTCCAATATATTCACTCATGCTTCACATTCGTGAAATTAAGGTTTCTCACTTCTCAATGAATTATTATTATTCACTACAAAACAACACATATTATCTATGTAATATAGTCTTATTTCAGGTAATCTGAAGTAGCTGTATGCTAAACTTTATTATAATAGTAGATTTATTTTCATACTTATAAAAATACAGAAAATACATGTCCGATTTGGATTGTTTTATAAATTATTTATATAAAAAGAAATGAAATAGAATGATGAAGTTGAGCAGAAAACACAACACTATGTACATACAAACAATGCTAAGTGATACATAAAGTAGTTATATATAACTTTAACAACATTATTTACACATTAACGTGTCTATTTCGTCATTATGTGATGCTCTTCAGTGGCATATTTAACCCTTAACCCGCTACATATATATAATGGACTGTTCTTTCTTTGAAATAAGACCATTCCATTTAAGTGAAAAAGGGGTGTTTTCGGGGGAAATGACTGATTAACAGCCGCACATTGTAAACCCTGATCAGCCATACTCGCATACTCGCATACTCGCAGGCTGATCTGGGTTTACAATGGACGCAAAGGCTATTATAGTCGTGCTTAGCGGGTTAAGCTTTAAGAATTGATTCACACATTTTCGGCGTTTATGCGGTTTTGAAGTAAATGGTAGTAAATGGCAATTTAGCCTTTTGGTAAATACTAAATCGCCATGTCATATATATTTCTTCAATGGACCTGTTTTCAAAATCAAAACATAATATTATATACCGCTTCACGATAAAGTTCACGTTTTTGTTGTTGTTGTTGTTGTTGTTGTTGTTTTTGTTGTTGTTTGTTTTGTTTTTGTCTCAAAGTAACATAGAAGCATTACCATTATTGAATATTTAAACCTCCAATATTTCGGTCTCTGAAGTTGGTATAAAGCATGCTCTTCATTTTCCTTTTCCCCCCACCTGTATGTTTTCCGTTCGTTCTATTTTATGTAAAGGAAACTGGACTTTATCTATGCGTCCTGTGTCTGCAGTCCTGTGGTAACTTATTTTTTCCCTCTGTATATTTTTCGTTAGTTCTATATTAACCGTATTGTTATACAAATGTAACTGGACTTTATCTATGCGTCCTCTGTCTGCAGTCCTGTGGTAACTTATTTTTTACCTCTGTATATTTTTCGTTAATTCTATATTAACCGTATTGTTATACAAATGTAACTGGACTTTATCTATGCGTCCTCTGTCTGCAGTCCTGTGGTAACTTATTTTTTACCTCTGTATATTTTTCGTTAATTCTATATTAACCGTATTGTTATACAAATGTAACTGGACTTTATCTATGCGTCCTCTGTCTGCATTTTGATGTCCTGAGCTTTCATTATGGCCTCCAACATTTCTTCTATTTTTGCGATGTCTGCCTTTACTGATTTAAGACCACCCTTAAGCTTGTCCACTTTCTTCAAAACCTTCTGCTGGCTTTTTTGTATCTGGTTCTCAAACTAAAATAGAACAGAATAGCCGTATAATATAAAATTCTTATTTTTAGTTGGCAGTACAATATAACAATGCAAAAGCATAAGCCCTCAGGAGCGTTTGAACCGACATGCCATATGCGATGTGAAGATTCGCTTTAGTTGTGAGTTTCATGAAATTTACACTATTATTTCAAAAGAATTATTTTTTTCGTGTATGCCAATTCGTACATTTTGAAGTATTTTCCAACAGTATTTCATTTGCGATATCCATTGGACGCAACAAACACAAACAAGTTATACAAGTATCAGACTCGGTTTTATTGAGTCTGTTCATGAGAGGTAATGTAAAGTGCACGCCTCCTAGCACCGGCTTAAGCGATATTCTACGTTAACGCCACACATATTGGGCTTAATGAGCTCAAAGGACCAGTAAGTAATAACACTACTGATAACGCAACATTTTACGGCCGTCACACAGCACTAAACAAATGCTAGTGTAAAAGATAATAAATACTGAAAGGGGGATCCCTCGGAAGCAACAAACATAAACACGATTTAGATTTAAAGTCAAAAATGTGTGTATATATAAGCATGCCTGTACGTAATATTATTTGTCAAATCGAAAATCTAGTGTCATTTCAATCTCTGCAATCAGTTGAGTTTTCATAAACATTTCCAAACTAATCTTTATCAGCGGTAATGTTAAATAATACAGAGGCATGTGTGACCATCAGAGAGTTCCAGAGTAATGGATACGGATTGTTAAAGTTATTAACTTTCTTTTCTACGAGGTTCAGATTAGTATTTGTTTCAAGTCGACACGTTTTTCTGCGTTCATTTAACATAATTCATTGCAAATCAAGGAAGTGGGTGCCACCGTGAGAACTATTTGAATACTTTTGAAACTACAAAAAAAACTGTTAAATTCATATAAGTTATGTTGGTATCATGTCAGACTCATTGCTATATTCATACATGTATATATTGTTATTGTGAAAACATGCTTTACTTACTTTTTGGAATATGTCATAGCATACAAGCAATATTTAACCTATCATTTAACCTATCATCACACCATACAAGCAACATTTATCGTATCATTTAACCCATCATTTGAACTATCATAGCACCATACAAGTAATATTTAACCTATCATTTAACCTACCATAGCACCATACAAGTAATATTTAACATTTAACCTATCGTAACACCATACAAGTAATATTTAACCTATCATTTAACCTATCATAGCACCATACCAGTAATATTTAACCTATCATTTAACCTATCGTAGCACCATACAAGTAATATTTAACCTATCATTTAACCTATCATAGCATCATACAAGTAATATTTAACCTATCATTTAACCTATCGTAGCACCATACAAGTAATATTTAACCTATCATTTAACCTATCATAGCACCATACAAGTAATATTTAACCTATCATTTAACCTATCGTAGCACCATACAAGTAATATTTAACCTATCATTTAACCTATCATAGCACCATACAAGTAATATTTAACCTATCATTTAACCTATCGTAGCACCATACAAGTAATATTTAACCTATCACTTAACCTATCATTTAACCTATCATTTAACCTATCATAGCACCATACAAGTAATATTTATACTATCATTTAACCTATCATAGCACCATACAAGTAATATTTAACCTATCATTTAACCTATAACAGCACCATATAAGTGATATTTATGTTTATGAGCTTGGACAATATGATCATACTTGAAATTTTCTTTGCGATAAAAGGAAACATATGACCAAAAAAAGAAAGCTGGGCTATTTTAAACTATCCATTGGGGTTAAGTGTCCATTTTGGTTCTATCATTAAACAGTGAATAAAACTGACCCACAGTCCATGACCGAGGTGCAGCAGAATGTTTAGACTAATAAGTTTCACCCTCCCCCTCCCCCACCCCAACCCAGCACACAAACACGCGCGACCCAGAAAAAAACGTGACCAGTTTGTATAAAGTTAGTGTTAGGGTTAGAAAGTAAGCTCTTTGAGACATGTCACAAACACCTACCAATACACCATGATTGTGTTCATGTTTTACATATATATTATATGTTTTTATCAAAGCGAGATATTCGACTATACTGTTTTCATTTTTGTTGACTATATGATTTAACTATTGACTTTCTAGGCTTTGTTTTTTCATATTACAAATACATGATCATTTATGTGTTTTACATATACTGCCTATTAACAATGCTGCCTTTGTTTGTTTACACCGTCCCGTTTTTCGGGATGGCAATAGGGTAAGAGTGAGGTCTGGTGACCCAAGAACCTGGCTTGAACCCCATCGGCCTTTTTTGCCACTGACCGTTACAAGGTGTTAGCCCTATTGTTAACCTTTTTGTGTGTTTGTGATGTCATATCTTGACTTTTATACATCTTTATAGTTGTTGTTCGTTTGTGTGTGTGTTTGTGGTTGACTGTCGTCCTTGAATGCTACTTTTCCTGTTCGATTTGTATATCTACTTTTTCGAAATACGATACATGTTCTCCGACATCATTTCCGTCGTCGGGCCTTACTAGGTTAGGTTAAAATCTGTACACTTCCAAGTTTGCCACACACAAGTAGCATCATATCAGTATCATATGAGCATCATATAAATGCTGACAATATTTTGTTAATGAAATATATAAGTATATGGAAAATGTGTAATTTTTAAAAACGAAACTTTTATGAATGTATTCTCATATGAAATTTCTATTATATAAATAGCATATTCAGCGTTGTATATGAAAATTATTTGTGGCCAATTTTTATAAGAATCGTATGGGAATCCTATACGAGAATATGATAAGCAAATGATTCTCATAAGCAAATGATTCTCATATGAGAATGCGAATCAAATGTTTATTATCTATGGCAGAATTGCCTTGGTAGTTTAAAAGCAAATCTCAATAGGTTTATTGAAAAATAAGAGTTCTACAGGACTAACTTTACCATAAACTTAACATGAATACACAAATGTTGGATATTAAATAAATATTAATGGCTGAACCAAGGCTATGACCCTATTAGCAGTAAACAATAACTATATAATAATATAAGGACACACAATAACAGTTTCTCATCATATTTTCCCCGCGTTTTTTACTTATCTGGTACAATCTTGGTTTCTGTTAGAAAAAATCCGTCCGAAACAATAATGTCTCAGCCAAAACTTTAAATTGAAAGAACTGAAGGGATTTTCATGAAACTTCACACAAATGTTAACCAAAATGAGAAAGTGTGTCGTGTGAAAGAATCGGGTCCGTACCTCAACGGTTAAGGTCACACTTGGAGGTCAACGGTTAAATGAGACAATATTTTCGTCCGAAACAAAATGTTCGGTGGCATTTGTCACTTATTGGTGACATATCTTGTTACTTATCTAATACACATTTGGTTTCTGTTATCTTACTTGTTCTTCCGATTTAATGGCTAAAGATGCATCTTCTGCAGTGGAGTACTCTGTTGTGTAGTTATTTATGGTGTAGCGACTTGTAAATCGCACTGATATCCTCTCAACGTCCAATACCAGCTGTACCTATACATAGATCCACATCGGTAAGTAATATAGAACAAGCTACCTTTGTGGAAATTTGTGGAAATTTTACATCTGCTCACTAATTGTTTTATAAAATGGCAAAGCCTATGTTAAAGTTGTACTGAAGTATTATTTTGGAGTTAAAACGTATATACCAAACAATTTAACGATCAGTGAATAATTATTCCAAAGAACATTTAACCACACGTACCTTCATTGCAATTCTCTTTAATGCAGCAACTTCCTGAACTCCTTTAATATCATCAACAGCAAGACCGACCTAGGTCGCAAATAAAAGAACAATGATTATATATAATGCTTTTGTTATGATTTATGAAGGATGAACGGAGGACAGCAAATACGTGTTTTTATAATATAAAACAACAAGAGGGACACATAACGCTGAATCGCTCAGCTTATGACATTTGTCTATTGGATACACTAGCAATAGTACCAAAAGTGGGACAGGTCTGGAAAGTTCAGAGATGAGATGTTAAAGATTTTCCAATATTACATTACATTCTGTTTTAAAATGTGACACACATACAGGTTTAAATCCCAGGGTCACCATTCAAAGAAACTTGATACATGCCAAGAAAAAATCCTATAAAACTATTTATCAACCCCAAGGGGAGAGTCAAATTTGACCCGTGTCACCATTTGAACAAACTTAGTAGAGGACTAAAAGCGTATGTTACATGGAATGTATGAGAGCTATATGTCTTGTGGTTTCAGAGAAGACATTTCGTCTATATTTTAAAGATATTCCTGTACAACTCTATGTAAATCATCGAGTGGAACCGTATTTGAGACCAAGGTATACAATGTCACTATTTAAATAAAATTCGTAGATGATCATAAACTTATGCTACATGCACAATATTAAAACTCTAGCTCTTTTAGTGTCAGAGAAGCAAGTATTATAGTATATGCCCCTTGTGACCCCGCGGGTTGGGGTCAGATTTGAACAAACTTGGTAGAGGACAATACGCTTATGTCACATGCAAAACGAAAGTAAGTACTCGTATGTTTAAGTAAGTAAATTGTTTATTATAGTGACATGTGCATAAAGCGACAAACACGTATATAAATGCAATGAAATAATGTATAACCAAACCGGCTCATTTGGCCAATAAGTCACTGTCAATGGTAAATAAGTGACAACATGAACATAAAAGTGGATCAGCGTAATCCAAACTAGATAATATCTCCCATTTATAATATACCTTACAAATGTGAGTAGTGGAATAATACATGTGTAAACGTCTTTGGATTCTTACCAACAGGTTCATGATGATAATGCTCATGATAACGATGAAGAAGACGAAGAAGACGTAAGTGATCCCGTAATGGACGTCATCTGTTCCGTGGAATATATCATTGTAGTCAAACTCCCCAATCATCATGACTGCAGTTCGTATAATTGCTTGCCATGCCGTCGCGTACGGTGTCTGAAAACAATATGCGGAAAACTCATTGTATAAGTTCGATACTTCCACGTATATGTTTATAAGTTGAGAAGTAGGTCAGGGAGCTACCATGGCTCGTGGTTATTGATTACGCCACATTAAAAGTTCATGAAGTATCCCCTGATTATTTATTTCAATTAAATTAATGACTTCAATATGAATAACCCTGTAATTTCCACATAACAAAAAAACTACTATTGTTTAAATTGTTTTACAACGCAATGTTTAATTTGTGCCAATCATGGATATACAGGTGTATGAAGATCTATGGTTCCAATGCATTATAAAAAGTACTAAACGCGATTGTTTTAAAATTTGGTAGAATATTTGGGGGAGATATGGCTATAATTAATATCCTTTTTTAAAGAACGATACCTCTGCTTCCAAGTAGAAACGCTGGCAAAATATATTAGCAAGTTTTAGCAAGTTTCAGGGTCATTCTCCAGCATACATTTTCTTCCAATTTAATGTAGGACCTGCACACGTTCTGTATACGTCTAATTACATGTCTATTTTTAAGACATCATCCGATGATACAGTTGGGAGGCAAATAGATTTACACTTACCTGATTTTGTAAGAGACAGAAGAATCCCAATCCAAAAGCGATAATGAAAAGCATAAACACCAAGAAGAACTTGAAGAACGTGTATAAGATGTACTTGAACATGACGACATAGATTCCGAGTGACGGGAACTTCTGTATATACAAGACCAGCGTCCATCCATGCCAACACTATCGCAACAGCTCCAAAATTTCCACTGCCAGTGCTGAAGTATATATTCATTGTACACTTTATATTGACAGAAACATGTGTGTTTGTTAATATTTGCCCCAAACACACCACTACGTGAAAATGTGGAAAACATATAATTAAGATGTATTCGTTATAAAATAAGAATTGGAAGAACTGGAAATGTAGTTATCAAACAGTAAAGTTGGTATATAAAGGTTGAACTGGAAAATATAGGCAGCAAAGACCACAGTCAACCAAACCAAATACAAGGATAAATAGAGGAAAGGTATGTGATATCACAGGAAGAGTATATATTTTACTATATGTTGGCCCACTGCTATTTTAGGGTGGTTGAAAAAAGGACTATACTGGCCCCCAGATACTTTTTTAGTATTTATCAAATATGATAAAACCTATATATCATTCGAAGCTAGAATATGTACTTTCCAAAACACTGCACATATATAGCGAGTTATAGTATGACAACACACATACCCACCAGTCACAAAATGGCCATATTTTAATCGCTAAAAACACCTGGCCCCCTCTCGGAATTAATTTTAAATACGCTTTTATCGGTAATAACTTTATATATTTATGTAGCTGGAGATAATATACTTTCTTAAAAAATTACTGTAAAGATAATTTAAATCTATAAAAATTGGCAAAGTTATAAGTCGCTGTACTATACATGTGAAATTGTATTTTTTTAGCCGTGATATTTTGTTCGGACCACCTGGCCCCGAAAATATTTTTATGAAGTACTTTACCGATAATATTTTTGTTTATATATTCTTAAAGCTTATGGAATGCACTTTATTTAGATCTAAAAATGACTAAATTATGTCTAAAAATGACAACGTTATATAGGATGTATAATTATTACCGATCGAAGCTCTATTAAATAAACACAAAGGGTTGATAATACGGGATACCGCTTTGGAACGGTCAATGATGAAAGGCGGCTGTGTGTTTAAACAGGTTCCAGGGTGCACAAACCTCACTCTTACCATATTGTCAATCCCACTAAGTACGGACAACATGTAAATGATACTTAATCGTTATCAATTTCAAAAAATCTGGAAAATATTTCAATGAAACATTATCATATATCAAACAGAAACCTGGAAACATGTAAATGGCACGTAATCATTATCCAAATCATACGTCTGTAAACATAAACATGACGCATTATCATAATCAATAGAAGATCGGAAAACATGAAATGATGTTTTCATTATCAACAGAAATTAGGAAACAGGTACATGACCGTACTCATTATCAAAGATATATCTGGAAAAACATGGAAATGACACGTTATTGTTATAGAAACAAAATCTGAAGATCATTCAAAAGAACGTACATAAAAATACCACAAATGGAACAAAACATATACCTATGATAACTAAACAGTCATAACAAGAATAATATTAAAAGATATATAACGGATTATTAAAATACAGCCCATAATTTCGAATCTGCATTAGAGAAACCAATATATATTCGTGTTTTTTTTATTAGATTGACAACACAAGCCGTAATAAAATAGTATGGTATGTATCATGTGTGTATTGTATTTACATGACTCATCCAATATTTGAATGCCAGTTTTCCCTACTTGATTAAATATTAAATTATTATGGTACCATTCTGTATCCGGTGACGGCCTGGCACGTTCAAAATCAATGCACAAAAGAGCGGTTGGTACGAATGTTCCGACTTCTAGCAGGTTTTCCCAAGTTAAGTAGTACAAACTTTCCCATGGACAGCTTGAACGCCCTTAAACAAAAATATATTCATTATTAACCATGGTCAATTAAATATATTTAAAAAAAGCATGAATATCTTAGTATATTTGATATCAATTGTCATTTCAAATGTTGACTTGTATGCTGATGACATAAATATAACACATCAGGCACAAACACGATATTCAAGTCAACATATAACAATATTTATTAAAATAAAGCTCAATCGACGTC
>JAWPHD010004611.1:172500-183113 GCA_037043455.1 Cyrtodaria siliqua | reverse complement strand
AAATGTGTTGGCTACAGTCTGAATGTAGTATAAGTGTTTAATAAAGCAAAATCTGAATCTTAAACTCTTTCTTCGAATGCCTGTCAGGCGCGTAGTTAGACCAGTTTTCGTCATACGCATGGTTGATCGCAATACTAACAAATCATTGAAATGCATTATGTTTTTCCTTTCTTTTCAAAATGTTCGCACGCAGGTGCGTATCTGCGTCTAGGCAGCTACGTATCTGTATATAGGCAGCTACGTATCTGCGTATAGGCAGCTACGCGCCTGACTGTCTCGGTTGATAACGTTCCGGAACAAAATGTCACGTCAACGAGTTCACTATGTCTCTTCCTCGGTGGAAAAAATGTGTTCACTATGAGTTGAATTGTGGTTTTACGGCGCACCGACACAAAGGTTATATGGTGTCAACAGAATGACCATTCCAAGACTACTCTCCATTTACATATAGATAAAAAAAAATGCAGAATGGACCTAGAAGCTTCTCACCTGCAGAACTACAGAGCTGCTGCAAATTCTCATGTTGTACAGTACCCAGACAAGTGGATGGTATGCCTCCACCACAAAATAAAATATCGACCGTCATATATAACCTTACATGTGTTGAAAATGAAGTAAAGCACCAAACAAACAAAAAACATGCTAACACTCCATTTTTCACTGGAGCCACGATCACCGTTTTCTTCCACCACACAAGTAGCACCTATAACAATACTGGGATCATGACGAAGACTTTAATGAACATGTCAAATATGATACAATGAATATGAATCCAAGGGGATTTTAACCCTCTGACTGGATCAGCAGGGGCCCTATTCATGCCCGGACACACACGGTTGTGTTTTCACTATGGCTCTCCTGAACGGTTAAACTGTGACCCGATGTAGTTGTGAAATGTGGTCAGTGTTGGCTACAGCCCTTGCTAAAATATGTATTTTCCGATTCCGTTAGAGTGTTGGCACCCTATAACTACGCTCACCCACTTGTAGAACGAGTACCAGTGTTGACACCTCTAGCCAGAGCTCACTCTTTGCAGAACGAGTAACATAGAGTGTCGACATCTCTAGCTAGGGGCTCACTCAGTTGTAGAATGAGTACCCTGGTGTGTTGACACCTCTAGCTAGGATTCACCTCGTCCCATCTTTGTAGAACGAGTCCCCTAGCGTGTTGACATCCATAGCTAGGGCTCATCCAGTTGTAGAATGAGAACCCGAGAGTATTGGCATCTATATCTAGGGCTAACGCAGTTGTAGAACGAGACCCCTAGAGTGTGGACACGTATAACAAGGGCTCATCAGTTGTAGAACGATTACACTGCAGTGTATACACATAACTAGGCGGTACCCTAAAGTTTTGACACCTCTAGCTAGGACTTACCCTGTTGTAGAACGAGTACCCGGGAGTTTAGCGTTGACACCTTTAGCCAGGACTCATCCAGTTGAGAACGAGTACCCTAGGGTATTGACACCTCTAGCTAGGGCTCACCAATTGTAGAACGAGTACCCTGGAATCTAGCACAAACACCTCTTGCTAGGCTCACACAGTTGTAGAACGAGTATCCTAGGATATTGCTATCTCTGGCTAGGCTTACACAGTTGTAGAATGTGTACCCTAGAGTGCTGACACCCTAGCCAGGGCTCACACAGTTGTAGAACGAGCACCCTGGAGTGTTGACACCTCTAACCAGGACTCACCAGTTGTAGAACGAGTACCCTAGGGTATTGACACATCTAGCTAGGGCTCATACAGTTGTAGAACGAGTACCCTAGAGTGTTGACACCTCTAGCCAGGCTCACTCAGTTGTAGAATGTGTACCCTAGAGTGTTGACACCTCTAGCTAAGATTCACCCAGTTGTAGAACTAGTACGCTGGAGCTAGCGTCGACAGCTCTATCAGGACGCACTCAGTTGTAGAACGGGTACGCTGGAATCAGCGTTGACACCTGGAATCAGCGTTGACACCTCTAGCCAGGGCTCATCAAGTTGTAGAACGAGTACCATAGAGTGTTGACACAGTCTAGTCAGAGCTCTCACCCAGTTGTAGAACGAGTACCCTGGAGTCTAGCGTTAACACCTCTATACAGGACTTAACCAGTTGTAGAATGTATACCCTGGAGTGATGACACTTCTAGCCAGGACTCACCTCGTTGTAGAACGAGTCCACTGGGCCATATTCATAAAGCAACTTAAGTGGAAAATCTTACTTAAAGATGCTCTACCTATATCTTTTTGTCCACCAATTGATATAATTTTACTTAATTGTAAAGAGGACTATGAAAAAGGTAACGGCAATAATTTTACCCCATGTGATATGCGTTTTGCTAGGGAAAAACAGGATAGAAAAGATCGGATTTTTGAAATTGTATTCGTAATTGTTTTAGACAAGCCGATTACGGAGATTTTCCGATCTTATTCGTTTACAATCGGAACTGCCTCGTCGGATTGGCGACGAGTTCCGATCGATTCGTTTACTATCGGAACTGCCCCGAGTAGTTTGTTTTCGTTCAACTGAATGGCATTGCGCCAATCGGAACTGCCTCGTCGGATTCCGTCACGAGTACGGAAATTGGCGAAGAGTTCCGATTGGGCATTGCGCATGTCCGATAAAATCGTAAAAACTCGTAGTTCTCCGGCAGGAATAAACGGCTGGGCAGCATTTTATTCAAGATATGTTTTGATCATAATAAATAATTTACAGAACTGGAATATGAACCCTGTTGCTTCTTAGAATACTCATAAAATAGCTTTGCATACATATAAATGCAGTAATATTGAGTATTTAATATTTTACATTAAAAATCGCGGAGATATAGGTAGTTAAGTCATAGACATAGATACCGATTGATGTCTATGGTTAAGTCAAAATTTAAGATTTTCACATATTTTTAAAATACCCTTATTAACCTCTCAGAGACACTACAAACCATCTATTTTACGATAAATATTTAGGTGTAGGTTTTATTCATCCATAACCTTATTAACAATATAAGAAAACGTCTTAAATCGATAGAAAAAAAAGGTTTTTAAAGAATTGATAACATGTGACTTAAGTTAAGATATTGCTAAGAAGCTTTATGAATATGCACCCTGGAGTCTAGCGTGACACCTCTAGCTAGGGTTCACCCATTTCTAGGATATGTACCCTAAAGTGTTGACACCTCTAGCCAGAAATCACTCAGTTGTAGAACGAATCCTCTTGAGTGTTGACACCTGTAGCCAGCGCTCACATAGTTGTATACGACTCCCCAGGAGTGTTCACACCTCTAACCAGGACCAGTTGTAGACTCCTAGCGATTCCCTGGCCGAATGGTTTTCGGCGTTGCGTGGTAAACTTCGCCTCTCACCGCTGCGGGTTCGAATCCCACTGGGAGCTCGACTTGTGAGGAAGTGTCGATTCTTACGGATGGCGGGAGGTGTACACTACTGGTTCTACCCAGGAAAAAGTGGGTGATCTGCCTCCACCACAAAACAAATAAATCGACCGTCATATAAAACCTTACATGTACACCATACAAAAACAACAACAGTTGTAGACTGTACGCAAGAGTGCCGACACCTCTTGCTAGAACTCACCCAGTCGTAGACTGTACGCTAGTGTGCCGACACATCTAGCTAGGGCTCACCCAGTTATAGAACGAGTCCCCTAGAGTGTTGACACCTCTAGCCAGGACTCACCCAGTTGTAGAATGTGTACCCTAAAGTGTTGACACCTCTAGCCAGGACTCACCCAGTTGTAAACTGTGTACGCTAGAGTGTTGAAATCTCTAGCCAGGACTCACCCAGTTGTAGACTGTGTACGCTAAAGCTAGGTCTTATCTAGTTGTAGAACGAATCGCTAAAGTGTCGACACCTTTAGCCAGGGCTCACCCAGTTGTAGACTGTGTACGCTAGAGTGTTGACACCTCTAGCCAGGACTCACCCAGTTGTAGAATGTGTACCCTAAAGTGTTGACACCTCTAGCCAGGACTCACCCAGTTGTAAACTGTGTACGCTAGAGTGTTGAAATCTCTAGCTAGGACTCACCAAGTTGTAGACTGTGTCCGCTAGATCGAGTGTTGATACCTCTAGACTGTGTACGCTAAAGCTAGGTGTTATCTAGTTATCCCTAAAGTGTCGACACCTTTAGCCAGGGCTCACCCAGTTGTAGACTGTGTACGCTAGACTAAGAGTGTTGAAATCTCTAGCTAGGACTCATCAAGTTGCAGACTGTGTACGCTTGAGTGTTGATACCTCTAGCCAGGACTCACCCAGTTGTAGACTGTGTACGCTAAAGCTAGGTATTATCTAGTTGTAGAACGACTCCCCTAGAGCGTTGACACCTCCAAGGGTTTGTAGAACACGTACTCTGTAGTACTGACATCTCTAGTAAGGGCTCACCCAGTTGTAAAACGAATACCATAGACGAATGACACATAACGGGGCTCACACAGTTATAGAACGAGTCCTGTAGTGTTGACACCTGTAACTAGAGTTGATCCAGCTGTCGAACAAGATGACCTCTCTATCTAAGGCTCATCCAGTTGAAGAACGACTACCCTTGAGTGTTGACACCTAGGATTCATCTAGTTGTAGAATGAGCACTACAGAGTGTCGACATCTCTAGCCAGATGTAGAACGAGTACCCTAGAGTCTAGTGTTGACACCTCATACCAGGGCTTACACAGTTGTAGAATGAACGAGTACCCTAGAGTGTTGACACCCTATTACCAGGGCTCACCAAGTTCTAGAACGAGTACCCTAGAGTCTAGCGTTGACATCTTATACCAAGCTTCACAGAGATATAGAATGAGTACCCTAGTGTCGACATCTCTAGCTAGGGCTCACCCAGTTGTAGAACGGCTACTCTTAAGTGTTAACACCCCCAGCTAGGACTCACCCAATTTTACAGCGAGTACCCTAGAGTGTAGACACCTTAAGCTAGGACTCACCCAGTTATAGAAAGACTACCCTGGAGTGTTGATACCTATTACCAGGGCTCACCCAGTTGTAGAACGACTAGCCTAGAGCGTTGATACATATTACAAGGGCTCACTCAGTTGCAGAACGACTGCCGTAGAGTGTTGATTTACCAGCGATCATCCAGTTGTAGAACGACTACCCTAGAGTGTTGATACCTATATATTGCCATGGTTCACCCAGTTGTAGAACGAATACCCTAGAGTGTTGATACCTATTACCAGGGTTAACCCAGTTGTAGAACGAATACCCTAGAGTGTTGATACCTATTACTAGGGCTCATCCAGTTGTAGAATGACTACCCTGGAGTGTTGATACCTATTACCATGGGTCACCCAGTTGTAGAACGACTACGCTGGAGCGTTGATACCAGGGCTCACCCAGTTGTAGATTGACTGTCCCGGAGCGTTGATACATATTGCCAGGGCTCACCCAGTTGCAGTAGGACTCCCCTAGAGTGTTGATACATATTACCAGGGCTCACCCAGTTGCAGAACGACTACCCTAGAGTGTTGATACCTATTACCAGGGCTCACCCAGTTGCAGAACGACTACCCTAGAGTGTTGATACCTATTACCAGGGCTCACCCAGTTGTAGAACGACTACCCTAGAGTGTTGCTACCTATTACCAGCGCTAAGACTGTTGACACTTCCAAGGGCTTGTAGAACAAGTACTCTATAGTACTGACACCTCTAGCTTGGGCTCATCCAGTTGTAGAACGAGTACTCCAGTGTTGACACCTCTAGTTAGGGCTCACCCAGTTGTAGAACAAATATCTTAGACAAATTGAATTGAATTGGGTTTTAAGGCGCACCAACACATGAAAGGTTATATGGCGCCTAACAGGCATGAACATAGGCTCATCCTCCATGTACATCGAGATAAAATATGGAAAATGGGCCTAGAACCTTCTCACACTGAACTGCAGATTTGCTGCAAATTCTATCGTAGAAACTCCATTTACGCTGGAGCCACATTTATTGTTTTTCTGCCACTGCTCTTTTGATGTGAGCGAGATGGCACCTGAAACAATGCAGGGATCATGATGAAGACCTCTAATGAACATGAACAAAAAATGATCAAATGAACATGAATTTGGGGGGAATTCTACCCCTCTGTCTACCCCTCCAAAGGGATCTGCAGTGGCCCTATTCTTTGCCCCGTTTGGTCTTTGCCCCGTGACCAAACGGGGCAAATGACACCTCATAACAGGGCTCACAGTTATAGAACGACTACCCTAGAGTGTCGATACCTATTACCAGGGCTCACCAAGAACGACTACCATAGAATGTTGATAGCTATTACCAGGGCTCACCCAGTTGTAGAACGACTACTTTGGAGTGCTGATAACTATTACCAGGGCTAACCTAGTTGTATAACGACTACCCTGGAGTGTTGATACCTATTACTAGGGCTCACCCAGTTGCAGAATGACTACCTTGGAGTGCTGATAACTATTACCAGGACTAACCCAGTTGTAGGAACACTACCCTGGAGTGTTGATACCTATTACTAGGGCTCACCCAGTTGTAGAACGACTACCCCAGAATGTTGACACCTCTAGCTAGGCCCATCTTCCATCAACATCGGGATACGATATGGAGACTGGGCCTAGAACCTTCTAACCTACAAAACTGCAGAGTTGCTGCAAATTGTATAGTAGACACTCAGTTTACGATGGACCCGCATTCCCATGTGGTGTCTGTGTAGTTCTAAGGTATATAGTCCCTCTGCCTTTTAACCAATAGGGCATCCTAAAGGTATAAGTGAAATAGAGTCTCGACTGTGAGCCACATTCCCATGTTTACACACCTAGAGTATAGACTGTGAGCCACATTCCCATGTTTACACACCTAGAGTCTAGACTGTGAGCCACATTCCCATGTTTACACACCTAGAGTCTGGACTGTGAGCTACATTCCCATGTTTACACACCTAGAGTCTGGACTGTGAGCCACATTCCCATGTTTACACACCTAGAGTCTGGACTGTGAGCCACATTCCCATGTTTACACACCTAGAGTCTGGACTGTGAGCCACATTCCCATGTTTACACACCTAGAGTCTAGACTGTGAGCCACATTCCCCATGTTTACACACCTAGAGTCTAGACTGTGAGCCACATTCCCATGGACTGTGAGCCACATTCCCATGTTTACACACTTAGAGTCTGGACTGTGAGCCACATTCCCATGTTTACACACTTAAGAGTCTGGACTGTGAGCCAAATTCTCATGTTTACACACCTAGTGTCTGGACTGTGTGTCAAATTATTATGCTGACACACCTTGTCTAGACTGTGAGCCACATTCCCATGTTTACACACCTAGTCTGGACTGTGAGCCACATTCCCATGTTTACACACTTAGAGTCTGGACTGTGAGCCAAATTCTCATGTTTACACACCTAGAGTCTGGACTGTGAGCCACATTCCCAGGTTTACACACCTAGTCTAGACTGTGGGCCAAATTCTCATGTTTACACACCTAGAGTCTGGACTGTGAGCCACATTCCCATGTTTACACACCTAGAGTCTGGACTGTGAGCCACATTCCCATGTTAACATACCTAGAGTTTGGATTGTGAGCCACATTCCCATGTTTACACACCTAGAGTCTGGACTGTGAGCCACATTCCCATGTTTACACACCTAGAGTCTAGACTGTGAGCCACATTCCCATGTTTACACACCTAGAGTCTGGACTGTGAGCCACATTTCCATGTTTACACACCTAGAGTCTGGACTGTGAGCCAAATTCTCATGTTTACACACCTAGAGTCTGAACTGTGAGCCAAATTCTCATGTTTACACACCTAGAGTCTAGACTGTGAGCCACATTCCCATGTTTACACACCTAGAGTCTGGACTGTGAGCCACATTCCAATGTTTACACACCTAGAGTCTGGACTGTGAGCCAAATTCTCATGTTTACACACCTAGAGTCCGGACTGTGAGCCACATTCCCAGGTTTACACAACAAGAGTCTGGACTGTGGGCCAAATTCCCATGTTTACACACACACAGTCTGGACTGTGAGCCACATTTCCATGTTTACACACCTTTAAAGACTATTGGTTGGCCACCTATATAAAAAATATCCAAAACTGATGGAGTATGGTCAAGCGAAATTTTCAAAGAAATAAAGTTTGTTAATTCTGAAGTTATTGAAGAAACTGTTATCTTTGAATGTACCCATATGGAAGGTTGAATGTAGCCATGTGAATGATCATGCAAGGAATGTTGAATACCTTACCATGTTTAGCTGCAAAATGTGTTCCTGTGTTCTGAAGGTATCGTGACCTTGACTTTTGAGCTACGGACCTGGGTCTTGCGCGCGACATGCCGTCTCATTACGGTGAGCATTTGTGCCAAGTTATTTCAAAATCCTACAATGCATGACAAAGTTACAGCCCGGACAAGCCCATTTCTGACCTTTAACCTCCAAGTGTGACCCTGACCTTTGAGCTATGGACCTGGCCTGGGTTTTGCGTGCGATATGCCCTGTCATTATGGTGAACATTTGTCCCAAGTTATTTCAAAATCCCACAATGCATGACAAAGTTACAGCCCGGACAAGCCTATTTCTGACCTTTTACCTCCAAGTGTGACCTTGACTTTAGAGCTACGGACCTGGGTCTTGCATGCGACATGTCATCTCATTATGGTGAATATTTGTGCCAAGTTATTTCAAAATCCCACGATGCATGACAAAGTTACAGACCGAACAAGCATATTTCTGACCTTTAACCTCCAACTGTGACCTTGATCTTTGAGCTATGGACCTGGGTCTAGCGCGCGACACGCCGTCTCATTATGGTGAACATTTGTGCCAAGTTATTTCAAAATCCCATAATGTATGACAAAGTAACAGCCCGGACAAGCCTATTTCTGACTTTAACCTCCAAGTGTGACCTTGACCTTTGATCTACGGACCTGGATCTTGCACGCTACACGCCATCTCATTATGGTTAACATTTGTGCCAAGTTATTTCAAAATCCCACGATGCATGACAAAGTTACAGTCCGGACAATAAAATAGACTGACGCACTGACGGACTGACTGACAGGGGGTAGGCAAATCTAAAGTCCCCTCCGGTCCGGACCGGTAGGGGACTAAAAAGATATTCTTTAAATGACGTGGTTTAGAACTAATCCTAATGCTATAGCATGGTGACATTGACGGACTTGTCACAATATTATAACTGGTAACTACATTTGTGGATGTGTTTAACAAGATTTTGCATAGAAACATTGCAAAACAAAACTAATTGATCAGTAGGCATGTCTTTGTATATTCAAACAAAAATGGTCCAAAGCAAATAAGTAATAGATAACCTGGTCTCAGCAAGTTGGCTTATTTAAACACTGAAATGGGCATAGCCCATCAAGGTGTTTAAATAACCAACGAGCTGAAATACTCTATCTTTTTTGTAGCATGGTGAACTTAGTAACACTGTGACATCAGAGTGACGTCTGTATTCTAAATTCCTCTATCTGGTAGTTGTAGTACAGTATTAGCCGAGCCCCTTTAGTTACCCTAAATTAAATGATTTAATGCTTTGCATTCATCAAAGGAAATGTCACCGATCCGATCAACTGAACTGTTCATCCGAATGTTACAACATACCATTTTTCAATTGACAATGTAAGTGCACGCTTGTCCTGTGTAGCATGTGTGTATTGAAGGCACATGACATTTTAGATTTTTTAACAATGGTGTACTTCAAAATTTGGATGATGTGATAAAACGGATAATTTTATTTGGAAATGATGTCTCGTCTGCTCTCGCTGGATAAATGGACTATTTTATGGACCGATTTATTTCATATGAGTAAAATTGCGTGAAACTGTTCGGATATAAAAGGAACGAATTCTGCCATATAAGTATTATTTCTGATATTATGTTTGCGTCTAAAACCAACAGCATTAATACATTGTCACCTTGGTGCTACAAGTCATTGCACAGTCTAGCACTGGTGGTATTTCCGATTCTCACAGATGTCTGCCAGTACCCATCGGTAACTGTTTTTGCAAGGTGTGGAAACGGAAGAATTGAAGAGAGTTCGTACAAAAGTGATAGAACTGGTAGGTAAAGCGACAATGGATAAGGCGGACAGTAAAATCATATAAAACTTTATGAATAAAGATATTAATAAAATAGTATGCTTCTGATTTGAACAATGTGAGTGTTGTACAGTAACATAGAACAACAAGTAGTGGTGCGTAAAAGTTACATTTAAAACTGATATATTACTTATATATAATGCAAGAAAATGAAAAATGAAATAAATGAAAATACTGAAAACGACCCTGTAAAGAAAATGTAAGTAAATGAAATATGCTCTGGAAAAGGGACAACAGCCAAACCAAAAGCAAGCCATGAAAAATAAAACTATGACACATGTAATGTGAACTGCAACTGGAAAATATTGGTATCCAGATGTGCATTTGCTTGTGACAAACACAATAAGAGCACTGCTGATGCTTGTCTGTGTGAAGTCAGAAAAGGTTAATTCCATTGAGTAAGAAATGGGTTAGAATGATCATGGTATTAAATTGTGGCAGTGTTTTGGTCAGTTGACTTTTGGAGGAAAAAGGGACCTCTAATGATTTTATGATTAACTCTTGTCCGGAAACTCTTCCTAGAATTCTTAA